>JADAQX010001236.1:0-10749 GCA_015476325.1 Cardiosporidium cionae
GAGGAGAGGCGGAAGAGAGGGGGGAATGATGAGAGAAGGAGGGGGGGGGATGATGAGAGAAGGAAGGGGGAGGGTGATGAGGAGAGGCGGAAAGGGGGAGGTGATGAGAGATAGGGGGGTGATGAGAGGAGGGGGATGTAGGGGGGAATGGCATGTGGGACGTTTGGGAGGAATCCATTGAAAAGGGAGTAGCAGAAGGAAGAGGAGAGGCTTCCTCACGTTTAGGCATGGGGGCCGAGAAGGGGGATGGATAGAAAGGTACATCGTTTAGAGGGGGAATCTCTGAAGAAGGAGAAGATTGTCCATGCGCTGCATAGAGAGAGGGTGGAGAAAAGCTCGGAGAAGGATTGAATATGAATGAGAGGGCATTTTCTGGCGAGAAAGGCTGTGAAAATTGGCTGGCAACGTTACGTGATGGGGAGGGAGAACGAGGAGGGGTTTCTGCTTGTATAGAAAACTCTTCACCCTGTAGGGAGGAAAAAGAAGTCTCCACAGCCCTCGATTTTCCTACCAAAATTGGAGATTCTGAGATCAATTGAGGAGGAGAGGTTGAAAGAGAGAAATGGATTGAGTTCAATGGATCGTTAAGAGAGGAGGCATCTGCTTGAGAAGGAGCATACACACCCTAAAAAGCATATACATGCGATAAGTCGCACAAGAGAGGCAAGAGAAGAGTGGGGAAAAATGAGAAGAAGTGAGGAGGGAAGCGGGGGTAAAAATGTGGAGAAAAATGAGAAGAGATGAGGAGGGAAGGAAGTGTAGATAAAAACGAAAAGAGATGAGGGGGGAAGGAAAGTGTGAAGAAAAAACGAAAAGAGATGAGGAGGAAAGTGGGAGAAAAAACGAAAAGAGATGAGGAGGAAAGTGTGGAGAAAAAACATCAAATGATCGAATATTCAAAACATTTCAATGTCTTTCAAAAAAAATAAGAAACGTATATCCATACTTTCCACTTATTTCTCTTGATTATTTTTTTCCTTTCAAACATGACACATTTTCTAGTTCTCTCAGCAATCCATACTTCCTTTCTCGCATCCTTCTTCTCTTCATATAAAACGTTTTTTCTTCTTTTCACTTACCTCATTATCTTCTTTCTGATCACGTCTTGTATACACATCTGTTGATGAATCATACATCACTGAAGGTCCACGTGTCATCATTGCTCTTAATCTGGCAGTAACAGAAGAGATCGATGGAGGTTGAATTCGACTCCCTTCTATTACAAAAAAGAAAAGAATTTAAATTAACAAAAAAAAACTACACAGAAGATTACAAATATATTTTTCTCCCAAATAAAAACCAAAAAAATTACAAAGTTTCAGAAAAAAGTATGTACACACGTTAGGAGATACATGGACTTCATTTATTGAAGCATGAAAAGAAGAGGTAAGCAATTCATCACAGAAACTGAGAACAGCCCACAAGAGGAAAAACTTTTCATTTTTACTCACAAATCGTTAATTTATGGCATTCTCTATCCACTTCCTTCCTCTCCCCTCCTCATTTCTTTCCCTCTTCTCTCTCCTCATTCTTTCCTCTCTTCTCTCTCTCCCCTTCTCAATTGTTTTTCCTCCTCTCTCTCTCTCCCCTCCTCATTTCTTCCTCTCCTCTCTCTCTCCCTTCCTCATTTCTTTCCTTCTTCTCCTTTCTCTCTCCCCTTCCCAATTGTTTTCCCTCCTCGCTCTCCTCCCTCCCCTTTTCTTTCCCTCTTCTCTCTCCTCCCTCCCCATTTCCTTTCCCTCCTCTCTCTCTCCTTCTCTCCGCATCTCCCCTAATGTAGAAAAAGCCTCTTTCTATCAATAAAAAATATAGACAGAGCTACTTCGCTCTCATTTAAAAAGCATCCTTTCCATTGATATTAAAAAATTCGTCAATGTATATACACACTTTCTTCTGAAGGGGGAGAAGGAGGAGAAGTGAAGAGGGGGCTTGTAGGAGGAGGAAAAGGCCAAAAAGAAGCCTAAAAAAGAAATCACGAATTTAAATATTTATAAAAAAATTAATCTTTTTTTATAAAATAGAAACACATTTTAAAAACAGAGAGAAATTCTGGAATTAAAAGGCAAAAATACATATAAAAATTAACCAAACTATTTGCAATTTTTTCAAATGTATTTAGCCAAAAAATAAAAAAATAAAAAAAAGGGGTAACACTATTGAAATCTATTTCCACTAAAAAGAAAATAATTTTGTTATCCTTTTAAAAACAATCGTTGGAAATCTTTACAATGAGAGGAAACATTTATTTTTCATTGTATGAAACTTAGAAATTCTTTGTACGTTAATTTTTTCTCTTCGTCTTAGAAACCAGGTTTCTACACTATTTCTCTCCTTTTTCTCTCTTATTTTAAATTTCTTCCATCTTTTACATGTTTTTTTCATTAAGTTTCTCTCTACTCCCTTATAAAACTTTTTGATAAAATAGTAGAGTGTACGTACACTTTCATTAGTATTCTTTCCAGTAAAAGGGGGCATGTCAAGTGTAGACAGCTGAGAAAATCCTATAAAATTAAAATAAAATATCTATAAAATAAAGAAATTATAGAAATATCTCTCAAACATGAATACATACAAAAATCCACAGTAAAAGAGAGATGAAGAGAGAAAATCATGGATACATTCTTACCAATAGAAGAAGTGGGTACATCCTCTTTTGCCAATGGGTTGAAAGGCATCTATAAAAAATATAAATAAATTACAGACTTTCATTATACTTTCCAAAAAAAACAGTTTAAACCAAAAAAAAGATTACATTCCTTCTTTTCATCCTTGTTTAGATGAAAATGTTTTAAAAAGGACAGCCTTCTGTTTTTTTTTTTTTTTTAAAAATTCCATTTCTTTAAGAAAATAAGGATTTTATTTTTTAATAAAAAAAATGAAAAAATCAAACTCTTTTCCTATTAAAAACAGTAGGATAATAAAATCACCTCAGTATGCACAGGAGAAAAAGGTTCAAGACCTTCTCTCTGTCGTACAGCCACATGTTGTTTTTCAAAAAGAGAATGTGCTCCATCTGGAACCCAATCATTACCTGAGAGTATAGAAGATAAAAAAACATCCATATGCATCTTCTTCTAATACATTCTATGCTTTAAAATATATGAAATATTTACAGAAAAATGAAGTTTATCAAGATAAAATATTGCAATATGTATTCACCTCTTGTACAGAGACTGTACTCGTCCTTACTGTAGATATTTTTTCTCATACAAAAATTCTCTTCCAATTTAACAGAGATTGCTACATTTTTTCAAGCAAATACAAGAAAAAAATCACCCTATCTAAAATAGTGTATTCTTTTATTTTGATAAAATCAAATCACCTTATCTAAGATATTTTATTCTTTTATTTTAATAAGAACAAATCACCCTATCTAAGGTAGTGTATTCTTTTATTTTAATAAGATCAAATCACCTTATCTAAGATATTTTATTCTTATATTTTAATAAGAACAAATCACCCTATCTAAGGTAGTGTATAAGAACAAACCACAAAGATATTTGTATAAAAAAGTTCAAGAAATATGGGAGGGATGCTTCCTGCAGCAAAAGTTTGATATACTCACCGACAGAACCTACACCAAAAGTATCTTCATTGGCACGGTCAGCATCAAAATTCACTGGGAGGCGCCGACGGCCAATATATTTTCTATTCCCTTCATAACGGGAATGCGTGTGCGAGCGACGAGGCATTCTTATCAAATCTCCTAAGAGGTGACTCCCATTACAGGTAATACTAACATCATTCTACTTGGAAACTCACGAACTTGATTGTATGGTGATTCTTGTTTCAAACAGTAACAAAAAGAGGCAAACCAGAATGAATCCTTGTTTTTTCACCTCCTCGGCCGGATGTTTTCACACGCTTCTAATGCAAAAACACCTTTTTTCTATAAAAAAAACCCAAAACTAGCAATTCTCTGCTTACAAGAGCATACAAATTTCTAAAGTTAAGAATATACAGAGAGGGTGATTATGAAGTCAGTCCTATTTTAAAAATCTCCAATGAATTGTTTTGGCAATGATACAAAAAATTGCAGCGGCAATGTCTGTAGGAAAGGAAGGGATATCGCTACAAGTGAACGAAAGTTGTTTTATTTTAGCACCGACACTTCAAGAGAAAACAAGCGAACGAATGGTAAAAACAGCAGAAGAAAAAGGTACAGAGGACAGGAGGCAGCAAAAGAAAAAATGAATCAGTGAAATGAAATGCATAAGACTCCTCATAAAATAGTGACAAGGAGAAATGTGAGATCAAACGCAAACTATTCAAAAATGCATCGCGAATAAACGCTTGGAATCAGCCGCTGCAGAAAACATGTGATGGCGTCGTTGGAGGGAGCGCGGCCTGCTTTTAAGGAAATAAACGAAAACACTTTGAACGAACCATTACTGCTCTAACAAATCGTTTTTTTATTCAAAAACAGAATCATTTTCCCGTATCACCACGCTCTTTCTGTTGCTTTCCAATAAAAGGAAAAGTTAGATGAAAAATTGCGAGATTGATGCACATAGTTGCACATGTTTGCTGCACTCCCTTGAACACAGACAGTACAAGGTAAATTGGCCGAAAGGAGGTAGTGTGGAGGGGAGGGAGTTTTTTATAAAAGGGCGTATCAAATATAATTTGATTTTTGCATACACTCGCTTTTTTCGAAGCGAAGTTAAACGCTTTCCTCGCAAACTATTAATAGGAAATAGCTCTGTCGTCTCACAATCAAAATAGAAGGAAATAATAACATAATCTTTAGAGTAGAGTCCGGTTGCTTTACTCTTGCCTAAGTTGTTGTGACAATGGAGCTACATGTCTTTCCAACTAATTCCTTTGTTGTTTTTATTATAATCTTAAGTAATGCATCAAAAATTCCTAGAATCACGAATGATCGCAGCATTCGAAAGTCTATGTGTCTCTGTCCTTCTCCCATAATTACAAACGCATTTGACAATACGCTGAGCGAGAAATTATTTTTTTATGATTATTCACAGTTTCGTTCGCTTGATATTCCTTTAATCTATAACTTTTCATTCTGCTTTTAATCTTTCTCAATATCCTGGTGTATGTAGATGATTGGATGAACGAGAAATCATTTTATTTATTTTACGATGGCTTCATTATTTCTATAGTATCGTATAAATTTCAACTTTCAAAATTGACCGTTTCGTTTACCTCGTTGCCACCAATGCATCATTAGGCATTCAATCACCCGCCCACATTATTAGAGATAAAAAAAAAATTTTTCCTCAGCGTGCTAACTTAAGTGAGCTTATAATTATGGGAGGTCAGAGATACATCGTGTAACGTGGGAATTTATCACGACGCTAGACTTACTATATGTTTTTATCATTGTGTTAAATTATGTTTCTTAGAATCCTATTTATTAATGAGTAAATTGGACAACTAGTTTTACGTTCTTGTGTTTTAATGTTTCTTCCCCTTTTTCCACTTTTTCATTACCATATTATGAATTCATCGGCCACATTGTGAAATGTATAAATATTAAGTTATAGCTACAACGATCTCACATAGATATTCATTCGTGACGTGCTCCAATAGTAGCATTAATAACAACAACGCATGTTCTTCCCTAACACACCTAGATCACCAGCATAAATCATCCAACACTTATGGGGAGAAAAACGATAGAGTAGATTTTTTTCAACAGACTATGTTTTCTTATAAAAAACTCTTTTCGTAGCAAGTAGAAAGTTGAGAGAGTTATGTTAGCGTACGTTTATATAACCTACCTTTTCTTTTTTTAATCCTAGTTCCGTTTTTCCCATTGCAATAGTTATTCGCAATTTTTCTTATAGATATGTAACTACTGAGTTAAACATATACAGAAATCGTATTAACTAATTAGTTCGCGTATTCACAAGAAGAGCAAGATATAGTCGGCCGGAATCGAGAGATCGATTGGCAAAGACGTGACGATTAATCATAGCACAAATCCTCGTTTAGACATGGACTTTGGATGCTGCGCTCACTCCCAAACGCATAAAGTTTTGAGTCATTACTGAGAATTATATTAAAATAACTAAGGAATTAGTTGGAAAGCCAGTGCGATTTACCAATGTTACCACCGTATAGTCTTTTGCTATGATGATGTTCCATCATATATTCCGAAAAAATATTACTTAACCAGCTATGTATTTTCGAAAATAATGCTTTTCCCTACGGCTTGCAATTTTTTATACTGCGCTCTTAGTTCAATGATCTCCATACAACTTTATTCCGAATATTGTCACAAAATCGGCTGCCCTTCAATCGCAACTTAACTTTTGCGCATCACAGTGACCTAATCGTAGATTATTAATTCAGATCAGCGGATTATTTCTAAACTTATGAAATATTTTCACGAGATATTACTGTATTCTTATGTACTGGACCAAAAAAAATCTATTCTCGACAAATATGATTTGCTTCAATTTGGAAAATGATCCCTTTTCACCTTATTCTCTTTGATTTAAACTCGAATGCTTAGCAGGTAGTTCGATAAGAGTCATATATGCATATACAATAAATCACCTGCAAAGGGGTATGTGAAATACAAAGAATTTTTAATTTTTTATATCTTGCTCATTTGCTGGCTATACTTTTAAGTTGGTGAGGGTAGCAACAAAAACCCTGTTTTTTAAAACAAATGCATGTAAAAGTAATGAAATGGCGCTGGCACGCGGTGATGTAAAACTACCCAGTTCTTGGTCATATTCTTAATGGGGATGTCTATATATTTTTTAACTTTTGAAAGAGGGACGCGTTCGCTTTGCTGCATCGAGCAACCCAGCAAGCATTACTATTCTAAAAGTAGAGCAGCAAATCCATCACCGCAATTTGAAGGTCTTTACAAAAATAAGCAAAATTCTTCTAGCAAAAGAGTTTTTCTCACTTCGTCTACGCTCTTTACTTGCTTCACCTGTTTCAATTCTTTAACTGACAGGCCTTGAAAAACGATCAAATCATCTGAAATTCTTGTGAAGAGCAGCTACCAAAGTTATTTCCTCAACTTATCAGTGAGTTAATGAAAAAGTGATGGAATGGTTGGTTATCTTTACATTCAGTACGCCCTAACTTCTGTTATATCTGAGTTGCAAAACAAAGTTGGTTTGCCCTTACTCCTCCCTTACTCTGCTCTGTTATCGTTGTATCCTATTTTATTCTATTGAGTTGCCAGCGCTACGCTTTCATAGACTCCTTCTTCGCCCTAACCCCAATGTTTTGTTATTTTTCTCTTCATCTTCGTACCTCCTCTGGCATCGCTGCCGCTTTCCTTCGGTAATTAAAGACTTTGTAAATGTTTCTCCAAAATGAAATTGGACGCTATTTTAGTACGGCATTTATCCTCCACGGATTATCGTGTGCTCACAGCCATTGAGATGGGTATGAAGAATCATGAATGGGTGCCAGTTCCTCTTATAGAATCTATTGCAAAACTACGACGAACGGGACTACATCATATCTTACAGAGCCTTTTACAACACAAATTAATTGCTCACACCGCTCAACAATATGATGGCTACAAGCTAACCTATCAAGGCTATGATTATTTAGCGCTCAGAACTTTTACGAAGCGAGGACTTATACAAAGTGTTGGGCGACGAATTGGTGTAGGAAAAGAAGCGGATGTGCATCTCTGTGAAGGCTGTGATGGTCGTCTCCTTTGCTTAAAGTTTCATCGCTTAGGTTAGAGATTCTTTAATTCAGAAAAATGGAGAGTTAAAATGAAATAGCAGTCTTGAAGAGTGTGTATATACACGCCTCAAGACACGCAATTTTAGCAATTTCACAAAAGCATTCGGCTGAAATCCTCTTTGGTTTGAGTTATAGAAAAGAAATAGACTGTGTGTTCATTTTTAAAAGAAAAGAAAATGCGTACAGCTAAAAACTAGTAGACTAAGTTTGTAGCCCTTGTAATATTCATGATATAACCCGGTATAAAAACAGAGTTCCTCTGAAATTCATACAATGTAAAAAAAAATTTCTTTTTGCCTCTTAAAACTTAGAGGGTATCAAAATAGTTTGGGTTTTTGTTTTCCTTTCTTGATTCAGAGTGTGTTATTTAGAAATTTTTATTTTTCTTTTATTTTTTTTAAAAATATCTCTATTTTTTAATAATAATTCATTTCAAAAGAGATATATTTTTTTCTTAGTTATAAATGTTTAACCAGACACTCTCACTATTTTATCCTTCTAATTTTTTTCAGTGTTTATTTTTTTTGGGAAAGTCCATTTCTCTTGATACGTTGTTTCATCCTATATTATACTGTAAAATTGTCTCTTTTTTCTTTTAATAAAATTGCTTTTAATTTTCTCATTTTTTATGTTTTGCAATGTCCTAAATGTATCCCTATTTCATATCTATCCTACATCCTTTTTTTGTCCTTATTATTAATAAAGTGTTTTAAATTTCTTTTTTTCTACGAATGTTCTCCTTTCTTTTTTTCCTACAAATTTTCTCCTCTTTTTTTCTTTTTTTTTCTGTACTTTTCCTCCTTTTTTTCTTTCTGTTTTGTCTACAAATTTCCTCCTTTCTCTTTTTTTTATAAGGACGTGTCTCCTTTCGTACTATAAAAAATAATCGTGATTATTTACAACATCGTCAACATGCCAGCTGGATGTATCTCTCTCGTCTGGCAGCCTTAAGAGAATATAGCTGTTTGAAAGCATTATGGGAGAATAAATTTTCTGTTCCTGAACCCATAGATGTAAATCGTCATACTGTCTTAATGGAATTTGTAGATGGAAAACTTCTTTCTCAGGTAGAATATTATAGACTAAACAAAACTATCCAGTTTTTGTTTATTTGGAGTTCTCTTTCTTTTCATTGAAAGTATACATGAAAGATTTATATCTTTTTTTTTAAAATCTATTTTTTATTTTTTTTATATGGAGGTATATACTGGATAATAGACAAATTTTGTTTAGATTTATACATTTTAAAAAATTCTACTCACTTCTTGTTTCCTTTTTTTAGGTTATATAGAAAGAATGAAAGAATGAGAGAAAGAATGGGTGAGAGGGGGAGAGAAAAAGAATGAGAGAAAGAATGAGAGAATATGAGAGATACGTAGAGAAAGAGAGAGATACTTAGAGAAAGAGAGAGATACTTAGAGAAAAAGAGAGATAAATAAAGAAAGAAAGAAAAAAGTATAGAAGTTTATCTTTATTAATTTCTTTAAAACTTGGGTTTTAGGTGCGTGAATTGCGCCATCCAATGGCTGTATTTAATCAGTTGATGCAAATGATAACAGACATGGCAAGTTGTGGAATAATTCATGGAGATTTCAATGAATTTAATCTTCTAATTAATGAGAAAGATCAGGTTACTATGATTGGTAAGATTATTTATATTAGATAATAATAAAGACAAAGAATATAGTTTTTTGTTTGCATGAATCCTACATGGCTACGCAGGAGAAGAAGGTTAAAAAAGAAAAAAAAAATTTTTTTGGGGTAGATGTTTGCACAGATACATTTTTATTTTATAGTTTTGTTTATGAATTCATTCCTAAGTTAGTTGTGTGAGTTTTATATAGTTTCATTTTTCTTTTATTTTCATTTTTTTCTTTTCAATTTTCATTTTTTTCTTTTCTTTTCAATTTTCATTTTTTTATTTTCTTTTCAATTTTCATTTTTTTATTTTCTTTTCAATTTTCATTTTTTTATTTTCTTTTCAATTTTCATTTTTTTATTTTCTTATCATTTTTTCATATTTTTTTTAATTATATTTTTCTATACAGAATCTATTAAACTAGGATGTTTAGAAAAAAATTTTTTTTTCCTTCTTTTCATCTAATTTTAGAAAAAAGAAGAATAAAAAGAAAAAAATAAATATGTAGGCTACTCTGGTGTGGGAAATTGTTTTTTATTTTTAAAGGGTGTGTACGTACACTCTTCATTTTTTTTTCCTCTTTTTTTGGGGTGTATGTACACTTGAGAAGTCATTGAAAAGAGTAGAGAATTTCTTTTTAGTTTGAATTAAAAAAGTTTAGAAAATTTTTAATTTCATTTTTTTTGGTTTTTTATACTTTTATTTTGTTAGATTTTCCTCAAATTGTTTCAATGAATCATCTCAATGCTCAAATGTATTTTGATCGTGATGTAGAATGTATTCGTTTATTATTTCATAAACGTTTTTCTATTGATATTACAGATTTTCCAAGGTAAAGAAGATAAACTATTTAATTATTTTTCTACTAAAAAAATTAATTTCTAGTTTTTGAAGAATTTATTTCTCTTTCTAATTAGAACTCTATCTATACAGCATTCGTTCTCTTTTTTCTTCTTCGTTTAAAAAAAAAAATTTTATATATAAAAAAGAAAAAAGACTATTATACATCCATGAAGTTATGAAAAGTAAAAAAGTAAGAAAATAAAATTACAGAAAATGATCAAAATGATTATTAGTATTATTATTTTTTAGGTAAAAGTATTTTTTTTTAAAAGTATATACTCTCTTATTTTTTATTTTTATATTCTAAAAATGAAAAATAAATATTTTTATATTGAAACAATTTGCTCACTTTAAATAATAATAAAAAATAATTTATCTTTGGAAAATTAGAATGTTTTTTTTATTATTTTTAAGAAGATGAAAAGGCTATACGTTTGTTTTAATATATATATATATATTATATTTTTTATTAGAATATTTTTTATATATATATAAAATATTTATTGAATTATATATATATATATATATTTAGTTTTGGA
Organism: Cardiosporidium cionae; assembly: GCA_015476325.1. NCBI lineage: Eukaryota > Apicomplexa > Aconoidasida > Nephromycida > Cardiosporidium > Cardiosporidium cionae. The sequence continues at coordinate 10,711 of JADAQX010001236.1, forward strand.
ATTTTTATATATATAATATTTTTTTAATTGAAACTTTTT
>JADAQX010001237.1:0-10747 GCA_015476325.1 Cardiosporidium cionae
GATAAAAGGAGAGATGAGAGAGAGAGAGAGAATACAGAGAGAGAAAGAGAAAGAGAGAGAGAGAGAGAGAGAGAATACAGAGAGAGAGAGAGAGAGAAAACAGAGAGAGAGAGAGAGAGAGAGAGAGAGAGAGAGAGAGAGAGAGAATACAGAGAGAGAGAGAGAGAGAATACAGAGAGAGAGAGAGAGAGAGAGAGAGACAGAGAGAGAGAGAGACAGAGAGAGAGAGAGAGAGAGAGAGAGAGATAAGAGAGAAACAGAGAGAAACAGAGAGAGATGAGAGAAAGAGAGATGAGAGAAACGAGGAGAGAAAGAGAAATGCAAAGAGAAATGTGGAGAGAAATGAGAATAGAAAGAGAAATGTGGAGAGAAATGGGGAGAGAAAGAGAAATAAGAAGAGAAAAAGAAATAAGGAGGAGGCAAACAGCTAAAGAAACAAAAAAACGATAGAAACCTTTGAAATAAACAGAAAGAAAAAAAAACCGAAACCTCAATCACTGTTTGAAAAAAAAAGTTGGAAAACAAAAATTATAAAAATAAAATGCCTCTTGTTTTCCACACAAAAAAGAAAAAACAGAAATTGTAAAGCAATTAAAACCTGTGAATTTTGATGTAAACATACTCTTCCCCCCCTCCCCTCCACAAATGGCCCTACTAACGTATGTTTCCTTTCTTAGATTAACAAAACGTTTATAATAGTGAAGAGTTTCTGCACTCTAATTTTTTTTAATTCAGAGTTCACTTTTAGCCTCTCCTTCCTCCCAAATGCGTGTGAATATTTCATTTCTTTAAAGAAATGTCCCTCATTTAAGTTTGTCCACACAAAGTGTCTCTTAAATAATTTTTGTAGATATCATTAAAAAGTACTCTCTATAAGAACTTCCACCTCTTACCTTTCAGGAGCAAGATAACATTTTCTTCGATTTTCAGATTCAAAAAAGAGAGTAAACATTTGTGTATCCCAATCAGGAAGATAAACAGGCTTGAAGGAGGCCATATCAACAAGAAAAGCGTGAAACCAACTTGTGAGCATCACATTCTCCGTCTTTAAATCTCCATGAGGAATAGAGAGTGAGTGTAATTGACAGACTCCAGCCATAATTTGAAAAGCTATCCATTTTAGTTGAATAGAACTAAGAAAAGGTCGACCATGAAGTCGATCAAATAAACTAGAAGAGAAATAATGGCGAATTAGACATGCAGATTTCTCTTTATAATCCACACGTTCGTACGTACACCTATAATTTCAACAAAAAAATAAATAATTATATATATATATATATAAATTGATAAGAGGCATTTTTGTGTGTGAAATTCCCTTTTTGAGACATGAAAAACGTGATACGCTAACAAAACCATCTTTTAATTTAAACCAAAGAGTTAAATTAACACATTGAAAAAAATAATAAAAATAAAAATAAACGCAACAAATTTAAGTAAAGACCAATCAAAAGATTGCCTCCAAATTAGAGAGAATCTTTTGAAAGAAAGAGAGAGAGAGAGAGAAAGAGTATTCACTCATACAAGATCTATTATAAATGTCAAATCTATAGCCTTGGGCGTCTCTATTCAAAATTTTTTTTAGGTTAAGCCAAAAAATACAAAAAATTGCAAATATTTCTCTTTGTTGTTTCTATAATAAATATAATTATATGTGTGGCAACACAAAAATAGCTGAAAATCCATGTTCATATCACACGCATTAAAGAGATTAGGTATTCAAAAAAAAAGCACAACTAAAAAATTTTAAGTAAAGGCGATATATAAAAACTATTTTATTGAATATTAAGAAAAAAAATAGCACATTTTTCTTTTTTCTTGTTAAATGCTTTTATGGATTACACATAACTAATAACCAATAATAAACAAGCCTAACTTCCGCTCAAAATAATAGAAGAGTGTAGAGAAGAAGGGTTTTAAAAAAAAAAAATTGCAATCCTATATTTTCTTAAGAAACTATAACATTTTTGTAGCAATGTACACAGGGTCTCCAACTCCATGACCTTTATTTTCCAATAAATAATTTAAGGAAAAATTTTTGAATGTATAAAACTTGCACCTCCAAACTAAATAGAATTTGAAAATGAGAACACACCTCTGGGGGGAATCTTTCTTTACAACATTCAACAAACCATTCAAACTCTATTTTTTTCCATTTTTAAAAAAGTATTAAACAAAAACGTACACATTGGGTTGCAATTCAAAACTTAAGGCAGCCTTGGTAAGATAAATTTCATCTCTGTGTTGATCCAAAGAAACGGAATCTCGCCTAATAAATAATTTCACCAGAATTGGACCTTCCATATCTGTGGATCCCTGCATCATTTAGCCATTACAAAATGAAAAATACAACAAAAGACATGAAAGAGTAAAATAGACTTGATGCACGGGAGAGAGAATAGGTGAGGAATTATCACATGGCAATAAACTATTCCATGGTTTTACTCTCTCTTTTTATAAACTTAGACGCATTTATGATAGAATAAGTAAAAACAACCCGTAGTTGGACGCAAGTGCCCAATTGCAAAACTATTTTTAAAACAAACAAAAAAATCTTATTTGCTGACTTCAACAACTTTGAAAAGACGATTAGAATGCATCAACCGGAAAGATGTTATATCAGGATAATCCAAGAGAAGCGATCCCACATCTTCGCTCCCAGTGAAGGAATTCGAAAGCGGAACAGAAAGTACTGCATTCCCCATCCTGAGTGAGTTTTATGTGCATCCCTAAGACAATTACATTGGAGGCTCTCCAAGAATGGGATTATTTTTTAAAAAAACTTCTGATGAAAAGAAACGCACCCAAACCAATAGCATAGGAATTTAGAAGATGAAATACAAACTATTGTTCAAGTGTTTCAAAGCGATGGAAGCAAGCTGAAACGGTTCATGTCGCTTAATCTGCTAGTATTTTGGTTAAAACGTTAACTATGCTACTTTGCACCACGATTATTTTTGTAAAAAAGCACGCGGAGATTTACATCCTTTTTATCAAGTATAGGGATTTTGCTTATCAAAAGCAGATGTTCAGTCAAGGATTGCAAACTCATCTTGCTACGAGGAAGAAATGAGAAGGACAGGGAAAAGTTTGAGAAATTAGGGGTACTACAGCAGCTATTGTCAAAAGCTGATAGCATCGAAAATTTGTAGTAAGAAGCATGCACCCACCCCCATACCGCGGTGAGCCAAAACACAACAATTTATTTACATAGACAGAACAACTAATCGGGCTTTCATTACAGGTAATATGGTTTGATGCGGTAATGTTAACACAGTCGAATACAAAATCTACCCTAGTGGTCTCTTGTACATAGTTTATGCAATCAATGTAAAAATGAGTATCCACTATGTCTGCAGAGCATACACACACAGCACTTACATTAATGTTAAAAAAATTGAGCTTTTGTAGAAAAAGTGGGGTGAAAATACATTCCTTTTATTTTCTCAGCTTGCATTTATCAGAATTGGAATTTTCAGCACTTGATTCGCAAGATATCGCAATTTAAATTTTCATTCCTTGTATTTGTGCAGCTGTACCTTAAAATTGCACGAAATTCTAATGACTATCTGTAAAAGTTTAAAGTATCAATCAGCCGATATCAAATTTTCTATATTCGTGGTCATGCTCTTTCCGTTGGCGATGTGTGCAATTTTACAGCGTGCCGTAAATATAAATCGGATTAATGTTACATTTCGCATTAACAAGTTTTTTCAATTTGAAAATGTTATTCAGTTTTGCATTTATTTTGTGTTTTATCAACAGGTTAATGCAATTTTTTTATCACTTAGATCATCCTATCAATATTATTTTTAAAAAGCACACTGTCATCCACTGGCAAGAAATAATTATAATAATAATTACTTGTCCCTTTCATTTTAATAACTTGTTTTTACTTCATTGTATGCAAGTTATTGCTGCAATGTATATTCAGCAATTTGTCTTATAAAAATTTTACATAGCGCAATGCTACTTATTGACGGAAATCTGTACCTGCAATAAGTAAAAAGAAAAACATAATTATAGAAGGGTAGTTTAATCTAGAGGAAAATAGTAACCATAGAGGGTAGCATAAAGAGATAAAATATTTGCGGTAATCGAAATGGCGTTGTATATGGTTTATAAAAGTCTACTCTGCATTTCAGCAGAAGCTTATCTAATTCTGAGTAGTGACTCTTTTTAATGAATTTTTATCATTCTCAAACATTTTAAAATACTGCGCTATGCTATTACTTACATCTTTTTATGATTGCTTGGAGTTGTAGAGTAATAATGTTGTGTTATAATTCAAACTGCTACTGTTCATCGTGTGGAATTCTTTAAGCAGCATTAAAGAAAAGTTGCGCTTCATTAAGTTGGCATTGTAGATATTAAAATACAAAGCAGAGCATTCTGTGATTGGTGTTATTTTAGGTATTATTATGCAGCAAAACAAAAATTTTTCTTTGGTCTCAGAGTAAAATAACAAAGCACTATTATTTTCAACGTATTTATGAATGTTAAATAAAACTTCTTTGTGAAAAATAAAAATTTGCAGTTTTTCTAAGCCAAGTAAGAAATGGTAATTACCGACGAGAATTGGGCAGTAAATTATCTTTTGAAAAGCAATTAAATATTCAAGCTTATGAAGCATACTCTTTTGTGCAAACCATTTTCTCAGAGAAAGATTGTGCTTTCTATAGTGAGAGACAATTTCGCTTCCTTCAATTCCAAAGAAACGGTTATAACTTTTTGAATGGAAAGTCTTAAATTGAAATTTTGCATATACCAAAAAGTTAGTATTATATTTTATTTGCTACAAATTATTCTCTGCAGCAGTTGTTTCTTAGCATTTCATGTGTTGCTCTTCTAAGCTTTCAAATTGCACTTTGCTCCATATTGTGTACGAAAATTTGCATGCGATAAAACTTGAGTAAAGCTACATCATTTTAACATTCCGCTATTCCAGGAAAAATGCTCGGACTACAGCATTCTAGATGTGAAAATGACCATATGTTTACTGCAGGAAAATATGTACCTGCTGATTTTGACATAGCAAAAGTATCGGAAAAGCATGCGATTGTTCAAAAGGTAACTTGATAAAGTAATTCCGATTAACGGTTGCAAGAAAGACAATTTCGTGGTTATTGTTGAAAGTTAGCATCAAGCCAAATAAAGAATGCCGCTGAAGGGAAATTCAATAAAGAAGTAGCGAAGATTTCACTTAGTTCTAATTTTTTAGAAGTTTTTATTACTAAAAGGATTTTAGTTTATCGGACGAAGCTAACTAACATTGGGTAAGCAAAAAAGAAATGCCGCGCAAAAATTATTTCTTATATTGTCTGTAGAATTGCCCTGCCCAAACGCATTTTCCGCACTTGATTACCTCCAGATTATACCTTTCAAGAAAACGCTATGGTTAAACGCATTATTTATGCCTAAATCATCGGTGCTCATATTTCACTGATTTTGTGAAGTTATGGAAGGACTCCCGTTCAAAACAATTCGATTGTATTATACATCAAAGAAATATTTCGTTTTGCCTAGTAAGGCTATTTGCTACGGAATTCTGCAAACATCCTTTCAATAACAATCGGAATTTGCTGTATTTCCACGAATTACCTGGATTCATTATTTCCAGTAAGGATGCCGACTACGGCCACCAATAATGCACTTCCCTCAATAGAGGTCCGAAAATTGTTTACTGTGAAGCTTTTACCGTTTTCGACAGACGAAGAGTATTCTAACAGTCTTAATGTCATCACAATATCAAAATCATATAACGCATTGTTCCTAGGAAGAACGAGCGTGGTGGATGTTTTTCTTTTGGATGGTGGCGGTGTTATTCGGCCAAAGTCGTTTTCCGCTCGTCTTGATACCGCCAATGCGTGCTACCACCAGTCAGCAAGTTTTGTTCATGTCGATCCTTCCACTAGCAATGTACATCCGTCTTCTCCTACTAATATGCCTGCCTCGAGGACCCGGCGAACCTCATCTGTTCTTCTCGCACCGCACTTTCGTTTTCAAGTTCCTAATAAAACCGGTGGAGTTACTCAAATTCGATGCGAGATCATTTTTGGAGTTGAGTTTCTTGTTATCACGGGGAAATTGGATTTTGTTTCGTTATTTGCCGTTTCCGAATTATTTTCAAAATTTGAAGCCTATATGGATACTCCACTTGTTATTAGCCCAACACTCCTTGTAAACAATGAGTATAGCGATTCAAATGATAATTCAAACTGGAGCATATCTGCCAGCCCTACTGCCCCGTATCTTTCAATTGGATCCAATGCTTCTTATATCTCTTTTATGAACTTGTTACCCATTTTTCAACAATATGGTTGGACAACCTCTACCCCCTCTGACATGGAGAAAGCAAAGTTGCATGAAGAAAATGAAACACCCCAGCCCCGTTCCGCTGTACCACAGCATCGAAATAACCAGACTTCCTCTTCCTTAAGTAGAGAATCTATCGATTCTGCATCTGATGGACAAGAGGATCATCCGAGAACCTCCTTATCCAGCCAAATGGATGTGGCCTTGACGAGACACAACCTGAACGTATTGCTGGTAAATTAGGTTTTATCAAATAAAAAAAGTTTAGTGTAGTCAAATAGGAATTCTATGCATAAATTTGCAAACAAAGAACTCTTTTTTGGGTAAGGGATTCATGAGTACCTTTTTTTTCATCTGTGTGAATTTTTTAATGAGATGGGCGTTTAGAAATATTTTTTAAATAATTTTTTTAAAAATGATTTTTGAATAGCTGTAAAAATGAAAGATATTTGTTTTTTTATTTCCATTATAAGGGTTATGTAAAGAGTTTTAATTTAGAAACATAGACATAAACACTCTATGTTCATTCTATTTTTTCAAAGTTACAAAAGATTAAAATATAAGAACAACTCTTTTTTTTTGGTTTCCTTTATTGAGTTAGAGAACACTCTGAAGAAAATTTTATTTTAGAAATGAAGAAAATATTTTTTTTTTAAAGTACAACCAAAGGAAATGTACTCTCTAAATCTAATTCATGTTTAAAACAATAGAATCGTACTATTACCCTATTTTTTTCTCTCATGAATATTCTTTTTTTATCTCTTTCTTTTTCTCTCCCTCTCTTTTTCTCTTTCTTTCTTTCTCTTTTCTTCTCTCCCTCTTATTCTCTCTTTTTCTCTCTCTCTCTTTCTCTCTCACTCTCACTCTCTCTTACTTTCTCTCTCACCCCCCCTCCCCCTCTCCCTCTCCCCCCCTCTCTCCAATAACACCATAGGTGAATGTAAAAGAGTAGACATCCTTTTGAAGGTTTCTCTTTCAGGCGGAATGGCAACGACAAGACTCCGTATCGGAGTTCACTGGAGGCGGAGATACCTCTACGGTTAGATCTATGCGACAGCAAAACGCTCTGGATGAACTTCACCACACCTCAGGAAATACATCTTCTCCGGAATATACATCTATGTTAATTCCATTCAATTTAGATGTAAGAGAATCTTCTATCCAATGGGCCTTGGAAATGGCCTTTACGGATGTGGAGAGTCCCTCCTCTCGCCAAGCGGCTGCTATTTCTTCTCCCTCCTCTCGACGTACACCTCCCCACACTTCTCCATTACATACCAATGCTTCCCCCCCCCTCCACGAGGCCACCGAAAGAACTCTCCCTCTTACATCCTCAAATGCATCGTTTTCACCTCTTACGGCTGGATTAGAAGCATCTCTCTCCTCCTATGACCCAATGGAATCTGAGAGTGATATATCTGAGCATATCCGTTATAGGAGCTACGAGGAGGATGACTCTTTGCATAACTCAGTAGAGAGAGGGTCATCCCTCATCATGACGATGGATCCGTATGGTGACCTACCACAGTATATAGACACCCATGTATTTCAAGATTTTAGAAATTCACCTGCCGTGTTTGAATTTCTAGGCGAAACATTTCCTCAGAATAGAAATTTAAACTCAGAGAGGATCCAGATGCATTCCAGTAGTGATTCTGCAGGTGAGGTGAGAGTCTTTCCTGTACGACAGACCTCTTTATTTCATAGGCTGGAAAGAGAAACTATGGACCCATTTCGTTGTAATGGAACCCTTTTACGACATACCCTTAAAGCACATACTTGGAATATTCCCTGCGTAGCCTATTCTCCAGATGGAAATTTCTTGGCTTCTGTTTCTATAGATGGATCCACTTGTATATGGAATCCTACTCTGGGGAAGTTGATAACGTTTGCACGGTTCAATTTTTGGTGTTGGGCTGTGCGGTGGATATCTGCCTCCTCTGTGGGTGCATTGAATCTCTATGCTTATTTATTTTTAGAAAATTTTGCAAAATCGAATCATTGTAAACTACAGAGAGCTCCACCGTGTGCTGTAGCGTCCCCTCCACCCGCTCTAACCTTTTCCTCTTTAGATACGTCGCACTTCACAGACAAATCTCTTAGAAAGGAAGGCACCCTGCATGAAGAATCCCTCGACGCAGGGAATAGACAGACTGCCATCAGACAAATGTCTGTGTTGGACGCTACCCTACATGCTTCCTCTATACAGGTTTCTCCAAACCTAAGTGTCTCAGGTGAAGAAGAAGGAACCTCGTTTATCCAGGCAGAGGGTAAACCGAGGGCAGCTTCTCCTTTTTATGCCTTGCCCCTCTCTTCTGAGTATGGAGCTACAGAGATAGCTGCCCACTTACGTTGGGTGTTTTTTCATGCTTATAATGAATATTCTATAAATCTCCGTTATTTTCTTCAAAAATATTTTCTTTTTGAAGAAACGACGACCTATCCTACTCGATTATGGTATGATTCAAACTCTCTCTCACCGCCTGAGGATACAAAACGAAATACAAGCAGGAACGCTTTCTGGAGAACCTTCACCTTATATTTGAGACATGTACAAACTATAAAAAAATCTACTCTAGACGAAGATAAACATTCCTTCTTGAGAGAAGAGACACGTTTCTCTTCTTCTTCTTCTTTAAAACTTAAGAAAACTGATTTTTATACCACGTATCCATCTTCTCCTATACCCTTTAAACCCATTGATTGGGCAGATATCCCCTTTTATGATAGCCATTCGTCTTCCATACTTCCCTTTTTATTTCCTCAAGTAGAGACCGCTCCTATGCGAGAAAGTAAAGAATGGATAAGCCAATCCTTCCTTTTCGATACACACAAAAAGAATACAGAGGTGGCCTCTACAGAGGAAAGTTTTACTTCTTCTATTACAGACGGTGAGGGACTTTGGTTTTTATTTGATTTGAGAGAGAGAGAGAGGGGGGGGGTGAAGAGAGAGAATTTTAAAAAATTGTTTTTTTTATTATTTATTATTTGATTATATATAGAGAGTTTTCAAAAAAAGAAGCGTTTTTTTTATTATTTATTATTTGATTCGAGAGAGAGAGAATTTTCACAAAAAAAAATAAAGAGTCAATTTAAGGTAGTATTCTATATAGATTAGAATTTTCATTCATAATTTAAAGAAGTTTATGAGAAGGTTTAAAACTTTGTGACGAATGAATTTGAAAAAAGAGAAAAGGATGCTGTAAAAGGAGATAAAAATGAAATAAATGGAAATATGAAAAGGAGAATAAAATAGAAAGGGAAGAGTGTGTTTGTTATTAAAAAAAAAGAATACAAAAGAGGTTCATCAAATTTTTTTTGTGTGTGTGGAAAGAATGGAAATTTACTCTATTGTTTTTTATTTTTAAAAAGAAGAAGTAAACAGTTTTAATGCAGAGATTTTTTTTATATTTTGTTTGATTCTCTATGAATGGGATTACATTTCTATTAGAAATAACATATAGATACATTTTTCTGTTTTTCATATAGATAAATTTTTTTTTATATAGGTAAAATTTTCTCCTTTTCTTCATATAAATAAATTTTTCGTTTTCAAATGGATAGAATGCTTATTGTAGAGAATTTTTTTAAAAATAAAATTTCTCTTGTAATGTTTTGATTTTTTTTTAATTAATTTTTTTGGAAAAACGAAGAGGAGGCCAAATTTGTTTTTTTTTTCATATATAACCTTCCCTTTGTAAAACTAGTTTTTTTGTAATATTCTCACCTTAAAAAAATTTTGAGAGAACACTCAACAAAAGGAAAGAGGAAATTCTTATTTGAAGAAATATGGATACTAAAGATTTGAAAGAAAGATGTATTCAGGGAGAGTATAAGAGAAAGAAATTTTACAGAGTGAAACGAAGAAGAGTTCATATCATTTTTTTTCTTATATGTGATGTGGGTGGATGAAATTTTGTTTAACATTCCAGAGAAGAAAATAAAGAGATATATACATTATTTTGGAAAATGAAATGATGTTTGGATTCTCTGTTCAGATGGGAAATCGTATGAAAAAAAATCAGCAGAAGAAACAGAGCCACATGTTTCTCTTAAGAATGAAAATAAACGGAGTTCTAGAGATGAGTTTGGTGAATATTCTATTCTGTATAAATGTGTTTTTATTATATTTTTTTTTTGGAAAGAAAATTTTGTTATTAGGTTCTTGGTGATTTTTTTTTATATATAATAACCTAATCTAATTCTCAAAAATATGTTTTTAGTATAAAATATTTTTTTATATAGGAAAAGATACATTTTTAAGGATAGTCTACTCTCTTTTATAAAAATTTTTTAAAAAATTTCTCTATAGATCCATATACTTTCAAAACTTTTCTTTTACTTTTTTTCTTTTAATTCCTTCCTCTTATAATAAAATCTTTCTCATTCTTTCTTGAAATCTCTTTTTCCTTCTTTTTTTTTTTTTTTTTTT
>JADAQX010001238.1:0-10745 GCA_015476325.1 Cardiosporidium cionae
ACTTGACACACACACTAATACTCTCGTTGAGCATTCTGGTTGTGTCAATCGTGTGTGAGTATCACACGGTTGCTATCTTTAGATCCTGTGCGCAGGTCTTGCGCTATCTTATTTTCGCTCCGTTACATGCTGCAATTACGAAAACATAACTTACTATGGTATAGAAATGTGATAGCTCTACTTTTTTGCAGGCGTTACAAATAGGAAGCAAAACATTTGCAGACGTGGATGGCGCGCAGAAAGAACGCTAGCTGCAATAAAAATGGTCTGTATCCGCAGCAATAAAGTGCCCCATAGATAAATTTTTTTCAGTTAAGCTTTGTTCTTCTTTTTTTTTCATATAATTATGGTATGATTTACATGGCAACTAACTATTACTTTTTTGGGATGCGACAGCGAACATACACATAGAATTAAATGCAGAATCGGAACAAGAGGGGAAGTAAGTCGGATTAGTCGTATTATTTCAGTCTTTTCTAGTTACAAATGTTTGTACTAAATTAGAGAAGATATTTTTAATTCAACAATTTTGCAATAACTCATCTTCACCCGTTTCATCTCACGATATTTCCCCCCGTTCATATATTGTCAGACATTTATAGTTTTCCTGTTCTTAAACTTCTTCGTTGCCTGTTGGTATTGTTTGTCTTAAGTTCTTTTCAATTTCTTAGTTATTGCAGAACGAAAAAATCAACTCTGAATTAAACATAGAGGCTTATTTATATAATTCGCTAATTCTATGTAACTTCGGAGATCTAAAATATCTCCACTTTCACAATGCAGAGAACAATATTTACTCCAAACTAGTCCATTTTCTAAAAGCCTCGCCCCAACTTCAATTGTAACTTCTTTTATTTTTCTCGGACACACACATCAGGCAAATTCTTTCAATTTTCATTTTATTATCATATCTTGACTCAAATTACGTTTCATAACGCATTGTATCGCCGTGAATAGCGTTGAGGACCAGCACAATCACGGGCAACTTCACACTGTAAGTGGACATTAAATAATGTGAGTAATGTATGCAGATTCCAATTATCACAAGAAAATGGCGGAGTATCCTGTCAAGTTTGGCTCACACTAGCATGATTGCATTTGAAAATGCTTTTAATAACTCTTCAGCATTCTTTCCCCAGGATAGCCTCTTTCGATTTTGTATTCACTCGTTTTGTATCTCAATCCCTTCTTTTATATTGAAGCGCGTTTGCCATTGTTTGCTTGCTTTTCTAAGCTTTTTTAAAAATTTTCCGGACTATCTCTTCAATACCCTCATAATTTTCATTCTTTAGTATTTCATCAGATAGTGATGCTTTTGTTTCATATAGATTTTGGGAAGCTATAATTGGCATTAGAACAAAATTGTCGTTTAATACATTGATTGCCGTTATTTTGTGAGATATTTTTGGCATGTTGAATTGCATCATTATAAGTTGTACGTGTAACAAGTAAATAATCGTAGTATATTTTAGTCACGTGCTTATAGGAGTAATATTATATTTATGATAGACACGTAGAAATTAAGTAGCTGCTTAGATAGGAATTAGTTTATGTAAGAATTGAGTTTCTGACCAGATTTTTATTAGCCATAGAGAGAGCGAATCGACTAGGTCCGTGCTTGAAAGCAAATACAACCGATGTCCTACGAAAGATAACAAGCATACCCCAGACGTAACACATAACCGATGACAGTGAATGCAGAATCAGTACTAGGAGTTAGTATGTTCTCTCGGTTATTTTTTTAACACTTGCTGAGAAGGATACATCTTTTATTTTGACAATGTTACTATTAGCTTATCTTCGTACCATAAATAAAAAATTGAATATTTCCCTTGATTAAAAAATTATACATCTCAACAACATTATGTTAATGATCGGTTCTTTTCACAAGCTCTTTTATTTCAAATAAGCTGCTGAATCACATAAAACAAACTCTAAATCTATTGTAGAAGTGTATTTATACAAATCTACCCTTCTATGTAAAGATGATTTTTATTTGATTGCCTAATCTGCTGAAATACTATAGTAACTGCATGCGTAGCGGAATCAGCAAAGAAGATGTCGGAGGTAAAACAAAATGTTTAATAAAAGAAATTCCTAGAGCGAGAGAGTTAATACTTACTAAGTCTTCTTACTTAAACTACTTAAAGAAGAATATACTATACTTCCCTAACAAACCCATAAAAATAACAGATTACCCTACCTCCTATATGAAAGATAAATTTTACACAATAAAAAGTATCACTTGAGAAAAACTTCCTCCCTCACTTTAATCACACATCGTCGGGGGTTAAGTTAGTGTCGGTTGTATTTGCGTGCACTCAAATACAATCCTGATCACTTCGTCCTTAATCTACTACCACTTCGGACGTCGTTATCATTCAGCTATTCACTCTTATATCCTTTCAATGGTACTGCGTATTAAGCAGGCTTACAATTCTACGAATCGTACTTACTACAAATCATCACAGTACAGAATTACACTTCTACAAAGCTTACAGCAATCATGACTATAGTATAATTGTTGCAACCTACGTAACAGAAGATACCAAATAATTTTTACTGTCACAGTGGTGTTTCACATGCAGCCAAGTGAAAATATCATTCAATTTACTGAGGTTCCAATAGAATCGCATATGGTGTTCATTTGTGCTATTGTACTGAATAATGGTACAAATTTGCATACTTTTTTTGAAACTTTGTATACGAACGTTGAAACGAAATTTTTTTGGACGGAGTATTTCTTGCATAGGGAATGCGACCGTTCACAAACTATGCGGTTTCATTCTAGCATATTTGAAATCAATTTTTATAAGCTATATACATTCGTGGAAAATGATTTAAGAAACGGCTGTGTTTTATGAAGTGGTTGATTTGAATGATCAGAGCAGCCGTCCTAAGTAATGAAGATTTAGCATAAAGGGTATATTCAAAGCAAATAAAGAGTAGGGAAACATTGACACGTAGACATTTAAATATTACCCCAAAACTATTAACTGGTAACTCATCACAAATAGCGCACTTCATTAACTTACGCCAAATTCAACAAAAAGGATGGAAAAACTTTCTCAATTGTTAAGCAACACGTACGAATTCACACTGAGTGATTGCAAATTTGCTGAGAAACTTCTGTGAAGATTAGAGGAAAAGTTGAACTAACCCACATTCATTCTATGTGAAATAATGGGAGAGGGAAATAAATTCTCGCATGTTCCTGTTTAAACGTTTGCTATATTAAAAAATTCCTCGTTAGAGCACCGATTAAAACACGTTTAGTTTCCCCTGGAGGGTGGCGAGCAGGGGTCGCTTCGTGTGATTACGTAACTATAGCAGCAGCGTGGGCGCGAAGCCACCAGTTACTATTCGAACAGGTGAGCGTCCCTGTACGCCGAGAGCGTTTAATCAACGCTACCGTTACCCTTATTTGGCATCTACCATGTAGAACCACTTAAACATACGCGTGCTCTTCTGTGCAACTTCCTCTTCTTCTTCAGCCCCTCCACAGACTTCAATGAAGGATGCGGTGCTGCTGCACTTTTTTATATTTTTCGAAGTGTAATCTTAGTTTAGTTTGTTTTCTTTCGTCAATTTGGGCACACGAAGCATCCTCAGTGCCTTCTTGTTAAGTTAACTTATTTCAGCACGACAGTACAGATCTTTCCTTGAAATTAATGTAATATCTAACCGTTACCATGGGGCTAGCCTTCAGCAAAATATGGAATAGATTGTTTGGAAAGAAGGAGATGCGAATCCTCATGGTAGGATTGGACGCTGCAGGGAAAACCACTATTCTCTACAAGCTAAAGTTGGGGGAAGTTGTTACGACAATTCCAACCATAGGTTCGATTATGCTTCTACTTAGAAAATTTACTTACTGTGATATTGATTGAACTGTAGATTTGGTGCGTCTAGTTTATTGGTTGTAAAGCGTCTTTTCTCTCTGACTTAATTTTGCTAGGAATATTCTTGCTCTATGTAAGGAAAAGAGCTCCTAGCATTTCCGATTTTCGCTGTTGTTTTTAATTGAAACTGCTTGCATTTTTTACGTGGAAAAAAATTCATTGCGATGAAAAAAAAACCATCGCGTATTACTGTTTGCATTAAAGCTTCAGAGAAAACTAATATCAGGAGGCTAAGAGAAGATATTTCTTCATAAAATACTCCTATGTTAAGAATCATGGAGTGTTATCCTTGAAATATGTTCTGAATTTCTTTTTTTTTCCAGGATTTAACGTTGAAACTGTGGAATACAAGAACATTTCATTTACTGTGTGGGATGTTGGAGGACAGGATAAGGTACGCCTTGAATTAGAGATAATCGTTGCTTCAATTAGAACAAAAGTCCACTACGTGTTATAATTCTTCTTTGTTGCAGATTCGGCCTTTATGGCGTCATTATTATTCGAATACACATGGTCTTATTTTTGTAGTGGATAGTAACGATCGTGATCGTATTGAAGATGGTAAACAAAAAAAGAGAGTGTGTGTATACTGTGAAGTATAGGATTCTTTCTAATAAGATTTCTTTTGGATTTCACAGCAAGAGAAGAATTGCAGCGAATGCTAAATGAGGAAGAGCTCAGAGATGCGGTCCTTCTCGTTTTTGCCAACAAGCAAGATCTTCCCAATGCTATGGTAGCAACAGAAATTACAGAAAAATTGAGGCTAGAAACCATTCGAAATAGATACTGGTAGGACTCCTATTTGAATGCTTAATGGTGTTTTATATCCTATACAAAAAGCAATTCTATGTGGAATTATTGAATTTTTATAGGTTCCTTCAAGCCACATGTGCTCAAACGGGTGATGGTTTGTATGATGGTTTAGATTGGTTATCGAGAACTTTAGCTACAAAAAAGTGAGTCCAAAGCAATGAGAAAAAATATATTTATACATTTTCTTTATGGAATCTGTTTTAAATTTTTCACATTTCAGTGTTTGATGAATGATGAGCATGTTCCTCCTTTAACATTGTTGGCTCCCATTGTGTGATGGACTTACAACAAGAGTCTGTGGATGTTTTTTGTTCATGATGTTGTGGATGCTATCCATTTTTTGTTAAGACGCTTCACGAATAGAAACTATTAAAAGTATAAATGTAATTTTTTTTATAAATAGAATTATTTATTACCGTTTTGTACCCTTTTCCATGATTTCGATTGTCTTCGTATACTGGTAAGAATGGTAAATTACATTTTGTCAGTGTTTTTCTGATAATGGATTTCCAATCAATGTCGCGTGTGTTGAGCTTTTTTTTTTTTATATTAAAACGGTTTAGAATTACATGGCAGAAGTAAATAAGTGTTTCCAAACTATAAATGAATTCTAAATGGTATATCCAATGAATATTTTCTGGAATGCGTTGCCTCGAATTTATTATATCCCTCTGCCTAGTTTGGGAGAATCCATAAAAGTATTTTTCAATCGATGGAAAATATAAATTTCTATCTTTGAATAGCCATGATGCCTCCATAATTCAGATAGGAGGGGTTGTGTGGATTAAATGGGTGATAAATTTCTTTCCTCTTTGATTTTGTGTGGAGAGTATGCCTCAAAAAATTATTAAAAGAAGTAAGGTTCTGTCTGGAAATATAAAATAAGAAATATGAAGAGAAAGAAAGTTGTTTTAACCCAATATTACTTAATTAAAAAACATTCTTTTGGATGGATAATTCATTTAATGGATCCTTCTCATCACTGTTTTAACTTGTAATTATGAAATTCGTTAGATTATGAAAAAATGAGAGATGCAGGCAAGGTTCGTCTATTTGTTGAATGTAGGTTTCCACCACACTATAAACATATTTACAACTAGAAATGTGAAGATAATATAACATCCTTTGTTCAAAAATGTTTAATAATATATATATTTAGGATGGGATAAGATCCTGATCCTTCCTATAGGATTGTATAGAATTCATTTCCTTCATCGCGTTATAATGATTATATACTCCACGGTGGTTGGTAGAGAGAGTCTTCCTTCTACTTTGAATAGATGGATCAAACTAAATAATTTAATATATTTTAAAGGATGAGATTGTTCATTGTAAAGGTGAATTTTATGTTTATTCAAATTCTATTGCATGGAGAAGACTTTTCACTGCAATTTTCATGGGATGAATTTGTAGTAGTTCGTTTATACCCACATCTATCTATCTATATATAATTTTTCGTTCCATACTATAGGATACATCTACTTTAAAACAGTAGCAATAAAATGGGTTATAGTGATTCCTCCTCTCTACACACACAGGATTTTGATCAACGTAATCAAATTTTGAAAGATAAAAAGGTGTGATGAGCAGCTTACGAATAGGAATGATATTTTTCTTTACAATATGAAACACTCTGTAGTTAAATTACAATCTTTCAAGCGATTGAATCCCCAAGATTTCAAAACATTCCTGCAATAATAATCGTAGAGAAATTATTTATATATTATTATCTTTTAGAAATTATTTATAAATTATTTATATACATCCAAACGTACCTCAAAATAAATTTTTGTTAATTTACATAATAATAACCGACTTTCTTCTTCAGGAGTATTTATTACTCGACATTTTCGGTAAAAATCAGAAAATTGAACAGAAATATCATAAATATATTCTGCCAATCTAAAAAAGAATATTTTTCACCCCCAACAAAAAAAAAAAAAAAGAATAATAATTGCAACAGAATATCACACACATAGTTTTCTTATAGGCATAGGATTCTATTTGAACAAAAAAAAAAGAAGAAGAAACAGCAGATATAATAATAAAAAAGAATTTTTCCTATACAAAAGTTAAATTCAGTTCAAATCAATTTATTTCAAAGAATCTCATGTTTAGATGTGATGGATAAAGTTCAAATCAAATTTCTTACAGTTATTTTGATATTTACTTCTCAATTTTATGAAATATAAAAATGTGTGTTCACCTACCTGTGAATGTGAAAATTTGTAAGAATTTCATCAATCGTTTCAGGAAATCGTACCAGTAGAATAGCTAAAGCACGCTCAGCCTCATGTTCTATTTTCAATTTGCCTATAAAAATGATAAAATGGAGGAAAATAAAGTAGAATTAAAGAAGAAAGTGGAAAAATAAATAGTATAGAAGGTATTAAAATAAGTTAATAGTCAACATAAGAATCCTAGAATTGTGTGTAAAGAGAGAAGGGGAAGGAGAGTATAGAGAAGGGGAGGGAGAGTTGAGAGAAGGGGAGGGAGAGTATAGAGAGGAAGATAGAGATATATAAAGAGAGAAAGAGAAAGATAAATATATAAAGAGAGAAAGAGAGATATATATATAAAGAGAGAAAAAGATAGATAGATATATATATATATATTCAAAAAACAAGAATAAACTAACTTGAAGAAAGTGTCTCAACTTCTGAGTTGGAATTCCGAAAGAGTGAGCAAATACGTGCATAAGCGTATAAAAGATAGACAGCCGTATTTCCTATGAATTGAAAATATATTTACAAGAGAGTTAAAATATATTTATTTATATAAATATAATATAAAGATTATATAGAGAGGTTACTCAGATTTCCATTTTTTCTTAGCAATTACCTTTAGGGTCCAACATCTTATCAAAAGAAAATTTGTAATCTGTAAGACGATTTTGTTTCAAATCAAAATATTTAACAGCTGCAATACCAATAATATTCCCAGCCATCGAAATATTTTCAAATTTCACATCCTCTGTGAAAAAAAAAAAATCCCACAGAATCCATCCATATAAGCAAGAATAGGAATTCTAAAGATATAGAGTATCAAGAAAAGAAAAATAACATAAAAGAAGACTACAAAAATAATTTTATCTTCTAATACTATAACAAACTTCCATCCTTTCAAAACAAAATTTCATTCTTTTTCATCTACATGTACACAAAATGTATTTTATATATTTAAATTCATCTTGATGAAACAGTATGTATATATCTATGATTTCAAATCCATTACTCTATTCTATCTTTCATATAAAGAAAGTAAAAACGCTGTAGTTTCTCTCCAATCAATAGATGGGTATAGAAACCACACATATATCTCTATATATCTCTCTATATCTCTATATTTCTCTCTAGATCTCTATCTATCTCTCTCTATATATATCTCTATATATATCTCTATATATATCTCTATATATATCTCTCTATATATATCTCTCTATACATCTATATATATATATATATCTCTATATATATATCTCTCTATACATCTCTATATATATATATATATATCTCTATATATATCTCTCTATATATCTCTCTATATATCTCTTCTTTCTACCTTCTATCTTATCTTCTCGTCTTTTCTTCAATTCTTCTTCTGCACGTGAGGAGGCCTCGTCAAGTAATTCTATCAATCTTACAACTTCTCCTGAACGAGTTTTGAATTTTTTTCCATCCTCTCCACGAATCACTCCAAATCCAACATGTACCAATCGTTTTTTACTTGGATCATGCCATCCTAAAATATATAGAAATATAATATATATATATATTGACAAAGAAAGGGATGGTACAGAAGAAATTTAAGTAAAAAACATCCTTCTCTTTTATTTTTTTTTAATAAAATACACAAAAAAATTCTTAATCTGAAACAAAAAAATGAATTCCTCCTCTTTTTATATAATCATTCTCTTCTGTTTTCTATTCTAGAGAGTAGAGAGAGAATAGAAAGTAAAGAGAGAGTAGAGAGAGAAATGCATTAAAATAATAGAGAATAGAAAGAGAGTAGAAAGTAAAGAGAGAATAGAGAGAGAATAGAAAGAGAATAGAAAGAGAGTAGAGAGAATAGAAAGGGAGAGTAGAAAGTAAAGAGAGAGTAGAGAGAGAATAGAAAGAGAGTAGAAAGAATACAAAATACAAAATAAAGAGTTCATGAAGATTGTTCCTCTCAGTTTCAAATACATGTCAATCCCAAAAAAGCAAGAAAAAGTTTATGTGTTTGATATGAGTGATAGGAGAGATACTCCAATGGCAAAGAAAAAGAAGAAATATCCACCCAATCTCACCAGCCATTTCTGCTGCATCAAATAATTTCATGAAATGGGATTCTTGTCCAACATCTGTAACGTATATTACCCAATCACACTTCATATCCACCAATCTAAAGGAAAAGAAACATATCCACAGTAGAGATAAAAAGATTAGAGAAAAATCCAAGAGATGAAGATGTGACTGCAGAGAAAGTAGACTTTCTATAGTATGAGAAAAATAAATGCAGACGACTTAACAAAAACAAAGAAATGACAAGAAACGAGTTTAATAGAATGCACACATTTCATTTGTAGAGAAAAATTGGAAAAAATTTCTCCATTTCTCAGGCATGGAGAATTCCAATCGCGATGTGTACGTACACCTTCCACATTGGCACCACAAAAAATATTCTTTCAAATTTTCGAAAAGAAGATGCAACATATTTTTACCGTAAACATCTTTATACTACTATTCATTCCCTAAGAATTATACAGAAAATGGATTTCTAAAATATATTTCTTCAGTATTTGTGTGTGTAGGGGGGGTTTTATATAATCCTCTTTACTTTGTCTCTCATATCATTTGTCTCTCTCTTTTTCAAATCCATCCACTTCAGTCTCTCAAATCCATTCTCTTCACTCTCATCTCATCACTCTCTCTCATCTTATCTCATCTTTCTCATCTCATCTCTCTCATCTCATCTCTCTCATTTCATCTCACTCTCTCATCTCTCTCTCTCATCTTATCTCACACTTTCTCTCTCATTTCTCTCTCATCTCATCTCATCTCTCTCATCTCATCTCTCTCATCTTATCTCACTCTCTCATCTCATCTCTCTCATCTTATCTCATCTCATCTCTCTCATCTCATCTCATCTCTCTCATCTTATCTCACTCTCTCTCTCATCTCTCTCATCTCATCTCTCTCATCTTATCTCATCTTATCTCACACTTTCTCTCTCATTTCTCTCTCTCTCATCTCACTCCTTTTACCGGTGCCATATAGCAGCTAAATCTGTAGAATCATAGCCGTAGCCACCATCGGATTTAACAAGCATCAAAGGAATCTATAAAAAAATTAATAAAGAGAAGATACATATGTTAAAAAAGAATTATAATTTAATTTTTAAAAAAATTAAAATACGAAAAACTGAAATTGAAAAAGAAAAGTGATAATCCATCCAAAATAAAACAAAATAGAGAGCCACTTTCAATCATTCCATTCAAGAATCCCTCCTAATCTCTAATAATTTTTAAATAAAAAAAAATTCATTTTTCTATTCTATTTCACAAGAAAAGATATATCTACATGTAAATTTGGAAACATACTTCCATCCATTCTATTAAAACTATCCAAAAAAATAAATTATTATTTATTTATATTTATTAATTTTATTATGGAGGAACCTACTCCATCTGAAGAAGTAAAAATACATTTCGCTCCTAATGAATCCGTCACAAGACTGCAATGAAATATACAAAAAGATGAGAGAGAAATGAGAGAGATGAGAGAGATGAGAGATGAGAGATGAGAGAGAGTGAGATAAGATGAGATAAGATGAGATAAGATGAGAGATGAGATGAGATAAGATGAGAGATGAGATGAGAGATGAGAGAGAGTGAGATAAGATGAGATAAGATGAGAGAGATGAGATGAGAGATGAGATGAGATAAGATGAGATAAGATGAGATAAGATGAGATAAGATGAGAGAGGTGAGATAAGATGAGATGAGATGAGAGAGAGATGAGAGAGAGTGAGATAAGATGAGATAAGATG
>JADAQX010001239.1:0-10738 GCA_015476325.1 Cardiosporidium cionae
ATAGGCAGCCCTTAGTAAGATTCTTCTTCATATAGAAGAATGGATATATCATTCGAGTATGATTTGTATTCCTTCTTGGAAGAATTTACGTCTCAGCTGGCGTCGAGATGTGGCCTATTTGATGACATTAGAGCAGCACAATTCCCTCCAAGTGGAGGGGGTGTACGTACAGAAGGAAGACAGCACAAAACGCATTGCAGAAGGCTCTGCCTGTCCGTCTATTCCACCGTCAGATATCCCCCAGACGATAGAGGGGGGGAGGCTACCTATGGAGAAAGATTCTGGAGAGGGTGGAACGATGCAAGCAGAATTAATTCATGGAAAAGTAACAGAAGAAGTAAAACATGTTTATATTGGAGAATGTGAAGAACTCATTTGTCTCTTGGGATTGTATTTCAATTTTTGGAAAATTTATGGCCTCTATCCTCGAAAATTTCAAGATATACAGACAGTTGTAGAAAGGTTGGTGAGGGGGAGTGGAGAATGTTGGTAAAAGGAAGGGGGAGATACACTCATGGGGGGTGGGGGGTGGAGAGGATAAATGGGGGGAGTGGGGAGAAGATAAACACATGCATGGAGGGGGGAGGGAAGTGGAGAAGATAAACAAACAAATGAACTGACAGGAGGTGTATGAAGTCTTCTCAAACGTTCATTCCACACATATTTTGTGGAATGTCTGTTCTTATAGTTTCTAATTTTTTTTTTAGTGTGTGAATTTCCATCACAGCAGAAGTATCTTCTAATGTGAGTTATTTCGTTTTATATTTTTGCAGAGAAACGTTTCTTAAACTTATAGATTCTACATATAGAGGTTCTGTTCCTAATAAAGGCGATACGTTAATTTATTTTAAAGGTGGCCATCGTACGATTATTAACACAATGCAGGTGAAGGAAGAAGAAAATTCTCTCTTTTTTTAGTTTAATTTTTTTCTAAATTTCCTCCTTCTTCTCTCTCTTTTTTTTGTATACATTTTGAAGGAATCTGTGTGTATTGATCATTTCTTTGTTGTAAAATTTCCTTCTGTCCTTCTCTTCATATCTTCTTTTAAATCCTTTTTCTATAGAATTCATCATTTTTTTGATTTCATACAAGAAAATCCTAATTTTTTCATATTTTCTTTTCAGGAATATCAATTAGCTATGGAAAGTGAAATTCCTCCATCGTTATATTACGTAGAAGAAGTGATTGTAGAAGATATTTGGTATCATTCAGGAAAATATATGGATGATATGAATGCCAATATTATTCCTTCTCCTAAAATTTCTTATTCTTTCATTGAAGATCCAATAAAATTAGGATTACAATCCACTGATCCTTCTATTGAAGGTGAGAAAAGAAGAGAGAGTTTCTATTTTTTCTATAATTATATGACACCTACTTTCATTCTATATTTTGAATTCTTACTCCTCTCTAGGACATAAATCTTCCTCATTATTTATAAAGAAAGATGAAGATCTACCCACCAGTGGACTCTCTGCGTCCTCCAGCAATCTCCATTTGCCTTCTCCTGAACCTTTTGTCGAAAAAATGATGGAAAAAGAGAAGGAAGGCATGCCTTATTGTCGATTATGGTGTAAAATAGTTTCAAGGTAATACAAATGCAAAGAAAGATATCCTTTATAAGATTCTTGTTTTCTTTTTCTTTCTCGTTTTCTCTCTTTTTTTTTCTCTTTTTTTTTCTCTTTTTTTTTTCTCTCTTTTTTTTTTTTTTTCTCTCTCTCTCTCTACTCTCTCTTCTCTCTCTCTCTTCTCTCTCTCTCTACTCTCTCTACTCTCTCTCTCTACTCTCTCTCTCTACTCTCTCTCTCTCTACTCTCTCTCTCTCTACTCTTTCTCTCTCTACTCTCTCTCTCTACTCTCTCTACTCTCTCTCTCTACTCACTTCTCTACATTTTCTTTCATTTCTATAATTTTGTGAGCAGAGATGCATCCGAAGGGCTTAAACGGTTATCCAAAGCTACCTCCGATGCAGTGAATGGTGGAGATTCTCTTCTATTTCCTTTATTTCAAGAAAGTTCAAAAACACGAGCATCCAGCCGTATACGTGGACAGCCTCCTCCTGAATTGGGTACGTTCAAGCAAAATAAATTAAGAGAAAAAGATCCGGCAGTGTACATACAATGCATCTTTCCTTGTTTTTTTTCTTATTCGTAGTTTTAATTTCCTTGATTTTTCATCTATCCTTCATGTGTATTTGATTTTTCATCTATTTTTTGCCTTTTTATTCCAAAGGATTTTCCTTGTTATGCCTTCTATTTCTTTTTTTTCATTAATAGTAGTAGTATTTCACTTCTATATCTCCCTTTTGAATATTTATATAGCTCGAGAGGCAGAGCTGTCTACTTCCAAAGAAGAAAATTGGCGGGATTTGGAACCCTACGATTCTGTGAGGGGTGAACGTTATGCGATGTTTTGTCTTCCTCTTAAGAATGGTTTACCAGAATATTTTGTATCAAAAGAGAAGTAAGTTCTTACGTAGATCCATGTTTTGGATTCTACATTTCTTTATACGTATGAATATTATAGGATTTTGTATAGTAAGAAGGAGAGATTCTTCACATGTTTTCTTCCTCCTTGTTTGTATTTCCACAATCGAGTGTCTCCTTTGTTATTTGTTTTGTTTTAGAGGTAGTTTTTGATTCTCTTTCTACACACTCTCCTCATATATTGTTCTCATCAGGATAGAGTAGGAATAACTCGTGTAGATAACACACTCATTTTCTTTCGGTGAGAGAAGATATCTAAATTTTCTGTATAATTTTTGCCTAGCTGTAGCTCAGTTTTGAACTCTCATTTTTGAAAGGGTGTGCATGGCTTGTTGTGCTGCCTTTCTGACATGTCTCTGTTTCTCTCTCAACGCATTTCTCTCTTTTTCTCAACGCATTTCTCTCTTTTTCTCTCTCTCTTTCTCAACGCATCTCTCTCTCTCTTTCTCAACGCATCTCTCTCTCTCTTTGTTAAAATAATGTTTCTATTTTGTTTTTTATTCTATACAAGATTTGTCTCTGCTCTTAATTTGGGCTGGAAACCGGGGATGCGCTTCAAGATGTTTTTCCAGACGGAGGGAGAGAAAGGTGGAACTCGATTTACAGGAACTATTCGAAAGGTGAGGATATCCTTTCTTTGAATCTGTAGTACTTTGAAGTTGTACTGAGATTCGAGAGGGAGTGGAGTGTGTAGGGGGAGAATGGAGAAGACGAGGGAATGCAATACGGTAAGAGAGAAATGTTCAGGCGTCTATTGAACAGAAGTGGAAGAAGGAAGTGGTAACCAGAAATTCGTTGGAAGGGGGTGCAAGTGTAGTATGTAGAAAGTTTGTTGGATTTTCTGGCACCAGAGACTATGATAGAATGATTCTCTTCTTGTACTCTTGGTTTTGATTCTCTGGATAGTATGTGTGTTTGTATATGTATGTGTGCTGTAATTTGTTTTCTTTTTTCAGATTGATTACGAAGCAAAAGATTTGTGGGAATGCGTTCTAGTAGAGTGGGATGATCATAAGAAATCTAGTAAAAAAAATTTGGAATGTGTGAATCTATGGGAATTAGAGCCTATCAAAGAAATGAAATGCATCAACGGGCGATTGAGTACAAAATCTTAGTATCCACTATTTCCATTCTTGTTGTAAACGAACTCTACAAACGTGAAGCCATAGCGGTGTTAACGAGGTTTATATCTGTGTTAGAAAAGGGAAATCTGTAGAATATCTGTATTTCTCAATCAGCGATACAATTAGTATGGGATATTTTCTTGCAGCTAGCAGCCCCTACTTTGCTCTTTCTACCCATTTGATCTAACACTGTTTCTACTTGTACCTTATCATTGCTTCATTATCGCTACAGATTTTTATAGACATCCGATAGTTTAAGAACTAGATTCGCAACTGTATCTTTAGCTGTACCGAAAGTATTAAAACGAAGAGCAAATTGAAAAAGATGCGTAGATTGTCTTTATTTCATTGAAAAGTAAAGCATTTATAAAACTTCATAAGGACCGTAGTCTCCCTATGTTTCAATATATCGAATTATACCCTTCACATATGAAAACTTTTGTCGGATTCATTTTTTCTGTACTCCGTATTTTTGCAAAGAAATTATCCCCAAAATTCCATTGCAACCTTGTCACTAACCCACTTTGAAATTTCGTTTCTCCATAAAAAATCAGTAGGGCCTTTTACAAACGTTAAAAATACAAACCCATGAGAAGTCGGAGAAATGAATGCCTGCCTTCTCTAAATCGAATCCCTTTCATATGGGGGGAATTTTTCGCTGTGCTGGAAGATTGGGTGCAGTACTTCTTTAAACTGAATCGTTGCACAATATCATTGGTGAAAAATAGTACATACTCAATGAATCACTTCCATTATAAATTCTCTTGCTACGCCAGTGTATTTACAAGATGCAATTACAAAGTTTGTGGAATGGAGAATAAGGTAATGCTTTTCGTTTCATTTTTAAGGCTTGCTAATAGAAATTTTTACGTAGGGGGTAAGTGATTGAGCGTTGATTTTTGTTTTTGTATGTATACGTGCATCAAAATGTACTATAAGTTTCTGCTTGTGCATACGAAAAAGGAAAACAACTGAATTTTGTTTTTTTTCTTGTTACTATCCTCTCCTCATAACTATTATATTTCTTTCCTTACTTCATTGCCTTCCTTCTTTGAAAATAAAATCTGCTCATCCGAGTATAAGCATCCTTTTGCGTTTGTATTTTTATTACTTTTATGTTTATAATTAAAAAAAACCTAATATATCTGTCATCTGCTGTGATAGAAATAGATGCAGGTTTTTTGAGTAAGAATTGAAAATTTAAGACAGTGGATGCAACAGAAGCCTAGACATTTTCATTCTGGTTAACACAAGTGCATTTTCACCTAGTTTGCTATAAAAAAACACAGAGTAGTCAGTATAGTCGTAATTTGACCTCTTCAATTTTTTTAATTCTTAGTCGGCCCCTTACTAACAAATAATGAAAACGCCGACAAGCGAAAAGCTTAGGTTAAAATAACTTTGCCGAAGAGTAGAAACAAAATTTTCTATGAGGTTGAATATATATTCCCTTGATTTATTCACAATAAAACGGGTACCCAGACAGTTGCAGTAGCGAAAACCTATCCTCACAATTTGTAAAAAAGAAAATGAGCACACTCCTTTCTACATTGAACCTCTTGAACGCTAGCTGTTTCCCCATAAGGTGCACGTTTCTAGTTAGTAATGCTAATCAGAATTGAAAATATTAGTTTGAGGTGCTGCACAATACAATATAATTGGGTAGATGCAGCAGCAAAATAAAATGAAGTAAAAATTTTTTAATGTAAAATATTACTGCATGCAATACAATGTTATCACTACTACTATGCATACTGAAAAAAGCATCATCAAAACTTGGGGCTTTTTCTATGTTCTAGTTGCAGCTTACCTTACTTCCCCCCCAGATGGGTTTATTCTCCAAAACATTCAAGTGTAGTAAAGCAGAGCCTTAATTTAGTCCAGTATTGCTAAAAAAAGTCTGTAAAAAAAGAGTAGAATGCAGAAATATGATATTTTTACCAGTGCTTTTTTGTTTTTTATTTTTGCTTATATTTTTACATTTTCCAGTTTTCAAAGTTATTGAGTAAGTAGCGGCGATTCTCGGCTTTTCAAGCTATGCTAAAGTACCTTGTAAGAAGCGAAGATTGATTGTATATGCTGTGGGAGGACCGAAATTTTTTTCTTCAATGCAGCATATAAATAGTGAGTAGTATCTGAATGTATAAAAGAGGAAAGTTTGCACTTTATTACAGCAACAGATTCTTTCCTTTCGTAGATTGAGCAAAGGTGAAACACTTAGTGTCGGTATGTATTTTGGAGCATTTTACTTTTACAAAAACATAGTTTTTTGAGTGAATTGTTCAGTTTCTTTAAAATGCTCACACACACCCTGGTTTACAGGCATTGAATGCAGTTCTACAAAAAATGCAAACATTTTTTTAAACACTTTTTATTAGCGAATTAACCTACAAATAAGGGGACAGCACTCATTTTATTTCATTCATCCGTTTTTCTGACATGAATTTTTATCTGTGAATCGATTACCGTGTGAGATTGTTTGATAAAATGCAAATTATAGTGATTCTCTGAAGTAGTAAATTTTGTGTAAGATCTTCTTAAAATCGCTTCATGGCCTTCATCATGCAGTATTTTCGCTCACCTCAATGATTTTCACAGTTTACTTCACTTTTCAGCTTTTTCGTTTCTTTTTATAAAAGAATAAGGCTAACTGGGTAAAGCAAAACAAAAAATCCCAAAGTGATGAATGGTACTTTATTTACCCGAATTACAATGACCAACTTTCGCGTACTCACATTTTAGCTTAGAGGTTTATGCTAGGTTAATTTCTTTTAAAAGTTGCAATTTATCTGCGGGTTTTTGAAGGCAATTACGGTAAAATCCCGTAAGCATTCGCAACATAATGACAATGCACCAAACAACGCACCAATGATACAATTTGCATTTGTATATATTTACTCGATGAAAAGAATATCATTCTCTTCATTCGCCGTAATCGCATTTATCACTCACTGTTGGTACATACTTTTCGTTCTTTGCTTCCTATCCCTCTACTGTTTCTTATGTCTTCTCACTTGCCCTAAATATTGAAACTTTTCTTCGGTTTCTTGTTCACCCTCTAGGTGTACATTAATTTTTTAAGCTTCAAATGCCACTTTTCCAAGTTTCAAGTAATTCTTTCTAATAAAGACAAGTGTAAGCAAAAACAAAAGTAGATTGCAATGCTAGAAGAGGATTCTACATAAGCATGGGATAAACGTTGAGACGATGAAACACGTGAGAGACATGGGGATTTTACATCTTCCATTCACAAAAAGGAAGAGCGCTTCCATTTCGAGGAAAGAAAGAATACAAATTAGGAAATTTGCGTGTGTACATGCTGGTAAAAAAAATTTCCAAATCTTTTAAGTAGTGCGAGAGAGGTTGTTTTGCGTATAAAAAATTTAAAAAAAAATAAAATTGACGGATTTTTAAATGAATAAATTTGCTTGGACTTTATAATAGCTAAAATGCGAGCAAAAAAAATTTTATACACGCATTGGTTCTGTTCTTCATGTTCATACATTAGAATACAACGCAAGTAGAGAAATGGAAACGATATCATATCACCAAGAGTGCCATCGACTCTTTCAATAGAATCCCCATGGAATCGTATAAAAACTGAAACTTTTGAAAGTAAAAAGTAGCATCACTCCTAAATTGATTCCCTTTCTATCAAAACCCAAAGGAAAAAAAGGCACAATGCTCCTTTGACAAAAAAATTCCGCAGAAAAATATTTCACGAAGGGTTTTCATGAAACAATCATCAAAACATTAGTTATTCCCATTTTCCGAAATTTCACTTCGTTATGTCATGAATGCCTAGATACATACTAAAATTTCCTTGACAACGTCAATTTGTTTAATCAAACTTCGTGTATGTTTTGAATGCTTTTAGAGCGGTAAAGTAGGATCCATACTCACGTATGACAAAGGAGAAAGGCCTATCGACTGTTATTTTTTGACCTCCCACCTTACACAGAGGGTATCTGTCACATATCAAAGGAAAATGCTTCTATTGTATATTAAGTATGCTTTCTTTACCGTTTTTAACTTTTGCTTCGTGATTAAGCAAAAATAGTAGTGTTCAAATTCTTGAACATTCTTTTTATCTATCCAGAGAGCAAGCGTTGGTTTAGAAATTTTCCTTCATCCTACAGTTATGGAGATGCTACTAGACTTTTTTTTATCATTAAAGTTTCTCAGCTTTCTTCAAAGCCCACTTTACTCCATAATTCTTTATATTTGCTTTCGGGCTGATTTAATAATTCTTGGTGAGTTCCTTCCTCCTCTACTCTTCCATTAGCAATTAAACAAATTTTGTCAGCCTCTGTAAGTGTAGTCAGGCGATGAGAAATGACTATCACAGTTCTCTCTTTGGCAACTTCTCGCATAGCCTTCAAATCACAGAAAATCAAGCAAATAGCATGCAGAAATATGAAATCCTTGAAATAAATAAAGACATTAAAAATATAAAAGGAAATTGGAAGTGATTAAACATATAGAACAAAATACAAAGTCAAGTGTATGGAAATAAAAAGCAATTTTCATCTCTTTGACTTTGCATGATGTGTGCTAGCTATGTTACTCTCAAAGAATTCTATCCCGTCCATATTTTGTTTTTCATAATGCATTTTTTCTCTATTTTTTTTATATAAAATTTTACTTCGTTCTTCTCCGTTTTTCAAATTGTTGCAACTACATCTCCATGACTGTATAAAATGTTTTGTAATCTAAAAGGATTTCCTTCCTTTCATTTTTTTCGATTCAGTATTTTGCTCTCTTTCTCCTACTTCATTTTTTTTATTCCCTCTGCTCACTTCATTTCTCTCTTTCTAGCTTGTTCCATTCTCGTATACTTTGTCCCAAATAGTCTCCATTCTCTCTTCTTCTAACAAAATAATTCTCCACCTCTTCACCTGTAATAATCGTTTTTCTGTTGTTAAATCCAACGCGCTGGTGGCTTCGTCCAAAATGAGAATCGAAGGATTTCGTAGAATACATCGAGCCACACCCACACGCTGCTTTTCTCCTCCACTTAATTTTATTCCACGTTCTCCTACCATAGTATTGTATTGCTCAGGAAAAGAAGAAATAATATCATGAAGTTGAGCTAGTTCTGCAGCTTTCTATAAACATAAAAAACCATGAAGATATATCATCAAGAGCTTTACAACAAATAACACGATAGAGAACACGAATACACACGTTTCATCATCAAACACAAGCGATGCTAGTAAAGAAGAAGATAAGTTAGAGGATGAGGGGGAGGAGTTGGAGAAGAAAGAGATGGAGAAGAAAGAAGAAGAAAGAGATGGAGAAGAAGTAAGAAGAAAGAGATGGAGAAGAAAGAAGAAGAAAGAGATGGAGAAGAAATAAGAAGAAAGAGATGGAGAAGAAAGAAGAAGAAAGAGATGGAGAAGAAGTAAGAAGAAAGAGATGGAGAAGAAAGAAGAAGAAAGAGATGGAGAAGAAAGAAGAAGAAAGAGATGGAGAAGAAGTAAGAAGAAAGAGATGGAGAAGAAAGAAGAAGAAAGAGATGGAGAAGAAATCAAAAGCAGAGGAAGAAAAGAAAGAGACGTACTAAGAAAAAAAGTAGAAGGAATACAAAATTAAAAAGAAACAGATGAAAATACTCTTTGAAAAATAATTAAATAAAAAGAAGCAAGAGAAACAGAAATAAAATTAAAGCCATAGTATTTTTAAATATCCCCATTTAACAGTGAAGAAGGGAAATCGCAGTATAAAAGGAAAATATTTCACTGGAAAACCTCTCAGGATGACTCCAAAAAATAAAATATCACTTAAAAGAATTACAGATACTAACAGGAGTTTATAGAGAAAGAGAAAAGACTATGAAAGAATAGAAAAAACAAAGTAGTGAACATTTGAATTCTGAAATAAATTAAACAGAGGATGCTTACTTGGACGTCTGCAAAGCTAGCCTCTGGAGAGCCATACTTGAGGTTAAAAAGTAGACTTTCGTTGAATAAGACAACATCTTGTGGAACAACACAAATATGTTTTCTGAAAAAAAATCCAATATAAAGAAAAATATCACCTATTTTGGATAATTTTGTGAAAAGAAATGCCATACAATATAAAGAAAAGAAAAAATATACTGAAAGTTAGGAGAAATCAACTAAAGAATTCAGCATGAAAGGATCTCTGCCCCTTCTCATGCCTCTTCTGTAGGATTTCATTTTTGAGAGATTTCTCTACTTTTCCCTTTACAGCTATCTCCATTATTCCTTCACAGTGTTAGTAATCCTTTTTTCACTCTTTTTCTCTCTATAGTTTCTATAGACTATATTTATATTTCTCTATAGTTCTTCTTTCCAAAGACTGTCATCTCTTTCTTTCCTCTGATATTCTATAAATAACAGTTTTTTCATTACTTTTCAACAATGATATTGCTATCATCCATGGTTCTCTTTGATTTTTGTCTTTTTCATTAGAATTCTCTCTTATTCCATTCCAGGCATCCTCTTTCTCTCACCGAAAAGATAAAACATCCAAATCTTTGACATTTTGATCATCAATTAATACTTCACCCTTTTGAACATCATAAAAACGAGTAATAAGTTTCATCAAAGAAGATTTTCCAGAGCCAGAAGCTCCTACAACAGCCACCGTCTGTCCAGGAGGAATATCTAAAGAAAGATTTTCAAAAACAGGTATCATTGTGGGTTCTTCCACCGATGAAGTAGTGGCAGTAGCTTCATAATCTTCTAAATCTATATCTGAATAAGATATATAACTGAAATCCACATTTTTTAATTGAACATGGCCACGCTTCAACTGAAACGTAGAAGCACTAGGAGATTGCTTTACATGAGATTCCACATGTAACATTTGATGCAATTTCTGAAGATCAATCAAGCTGAGTCGTGTTTCACGATATACAGATCCAATTAAATTAAGAGGAATTGCCAACTGTTTCAAAAAAAATACAGTGAAGAAAGTATAGAGAGAGGGTAGGAGAGAGAGAGAGAGGATGAGGAGAGGAGATGAAAGAGGAAAGAGAGAGAATGAGGAGAGGAGATGAAAGAGGAAAGAGAGAGAGAGGAGGAGGAGAGGAGATGAAAGAGGAGAGAGAGATATACGAGAAAATGAGAATGAGAAAGTGGAAAAAGATATAAATATAA
>JADAQX010000320.1:0-52862 GCA_015476325.1 Cardiosporidium cionae
GCATTTTTTCTATGGGTTATCTTTACTTCTCGGGTATGTTCATCGTCGCTCGTCAGACGTCAGTTGCATTCGTGCGCATTCAAATACAGACCTAAACTCTACTTCCCAATGCTAATCGGATCATTCACGCAATTCCTACTTCTACTACTATTTTCGCAACTACTTCCTGTATAAGTACTATTTAATTTCTAACACCTATCATAATTATATCACTCTTATTCTTACACTACTTACCCACAGTACAATTACCTATCCTAATATTAATTATCATTCTTCTATCTACACTACTTGCGCACACTACAATTTCATTTGTTACAGTTAGGTTCAGTCATCCAAAAAGTACATCTTTCAATTTTCAATTAGGTTCTGCAGGAGGTACTGTGGCAGATTTGGCTAAAAGTGTTAGTAGACGCAGGAGTTTATAAATAAGTGGATTTTGTGTTGCTACGAAAAAATCAATTTGATGAGTTTGTCAGAGAAGAAAATACATAAAATACAGAGAAAAACATCAAATTTAAGTGGAGTTCAAACTATACATAATTTGTTTTATAAAAAAAGGTGAGTAACGACGACAGAATAAAAGAAGTATAGGATTAGCTTGCTTAGTTCACAAATATGATGGGAATGTATTAACAAAAACGGCATACGAGAGCAGCCACTTCTATTCTGAGAAAAAATTTACAGCCGGAAATAACCCATATGAACAGATGCAAAGTGCTTTACAACTTAGAGTTTTTAAGAATTTTCTTGAGTAGAAACAAAATTCTATTAAAGAAATGCATTTAGAGTGATGAAATTTTGGGTTTTTCAGCATTTTTTAATGTTTTCTCCTTTTGACTCGAAATGGAATCTGTTTGTAAGAGTAATAGACAAGAAACAAATCCATTAGGAATTTACATAAAAAACCGTTAAGAGAAGTCATAGACAGATACGTAGTATTCATTTGCCTTCAAAGTTTTAGTGCTGTATTTGAGAATGCCCCAAAATATTAAAAAGTCTAACTGCAATTAAGTAGCCCTGCCGTACGTGAATGACCAATATCGACTGATGTATTTATCATTAGTAAGTTGCCGACGGCTTACTCCCGGCTCAACTTTTGCAGCCATTTAGTTACCGCTTACTCAGCGGATACTACCAAGCCAGAACACGTGGTAGAGCATCCTACAATTGCTCACAGGCTTTTTGAGGAAAAAAGAACTCTCATTTTACTGGCTCTTGTGGTACTCTTCAGAACTTCAAGTAGTTTCAGTAGAAATACGATTTTTCAATATTTGTAATTAAAAATTAGGTTATAGCTGTGTTTTTCTGTACGTTAAAGCGGAGGAAGAAATCGCTAAACATCGATTCCTTTGAGTGCATGTCTGCGAATATCGCGAACGTGTCTGGTCTTTTTCTAATTATCTTTCAGACCTCTTTCCTTCGAAGTTAGACGGTAGCTTTATGAAGTGTTACTTACCCCAATAAATTGCAGTTTAAGCACGCAGAATCAGTTTATTCATTTGCAAAATCATTAAAAGAATAACATTCGTACGATCTTGACGATGCAGAATGGCGATCTATCAGCTTCTCTTGGTCCTCTTTCCTCTGATTTTTTTGTTTGCGGATGCCCAGAAACTTCCTCTCAGTTATGGAAGTGCTATTAATATGATTCATGTCCCCACCTCCTATCGGTGAGTGCGCGTTTTCTCTATTTCAGTTTTGATTGCTTTTAGCCTTCTAATTTGTACTTGAAAGCATTAAATAGAACTAGCATGCCTACCTCAACTCTTCTTACTCTAGGCTATCTTTTCAGATAATAGATCTTTGTAGCTAGCAGACATTGCTGCAAAACAAATAGTTGGATTTTCTTTCTTGTATGGCTGTTTCTCTATTTTTTAGGCTGAAATCTTCGGAAGTTCAATGGGGAAGAGGGAGCGGCCAGCAATCCGTGGTAAGTGACAACTTCACAATTTATCCAAAATGAGCCGTCATGAAAAATTGCACCGAAAATGGGTTGAATGTAAATGCTTTATAGCTCTGCGGTGTTTAATTTAGAGTATAATGTAAAGGGTTTAATGTTAGTGAGGGTGAGCATTCACCGTATTGCTCTGTTGTGTGGAATGAACCATTTCTGCTTCGTTAGCATTACCTATTTTTTGAGTGGACAGCATGGCGGACTGTTTAGTATTGTATGAATTACTACTGCTGGCTTATCCACAAAGAAGGGCACTGAGTGAAGACGCTTTATTCTAGCCAGTAACTAATTCATGGACCTCACAGAATGAAGGAACGTATTATTTATCAAACCATTGCCTCACAATGTGTTTATCCGATTTTCTCAGACGGCTGTTGGAAATAGCGAGGAAGAATCTGAATTGTCTTCATTGTGGCGTATAAAAGAACCTCATGAGTCGAATAAAATTGCCTCAGGTATTCCTGTATTATGCGGCGACACTATTCGTTTAGAACATGTTCAAACTCAGAAGAATTTGCATTCTCACCCTATCGCTTCTCCTCTTAGTGGACAACATGAAGTAAGTAATGGCTTTTTTGTGCTTACTAACAAAGCATAGTTTTATGGAGCAAGACTATTGTGAATCCATAGCTTGTTTCCCATGAAACAGCTTACTTTTTGAATGCAAATGCCAACTTAGGTTATGAACATTTTTGAGTTTATTTTTTAAAGGGAAGAATCAGGTTTTTTTTTAGATTGACCCTGTGCTTAACTCTTTCCTTACTTCACGGATGTGATTACCAGAGTTCTCCTTCCTCTTTTGTTTTATAATTTGTCTTTTGCCTCTATCGCTCTTAGCGTTCATTTGAAAAACAGAAATTCAACAGATGCTGTTTTCTTAAAATCTTTCTTTGGCTACTTTAGATCTATTTTGAGCACGCATTTTTTCTTTTCATGAATGCATATCTTGCTCCCATCGATTGCCTCTATTTCCTCATACCTATTCTTTTTAACACGCCACTTTTTTCTTTTCCCTCGCTGATATGTTTGAAATTGTGTATGTTTTTCATTCTTCTTACTGTATATGCACGCTTGCTGAACAAGAATCTTTTTATTCTTCAATATATGTTCAGGTGAGTGCTTTTGGTGATCATGGAAATGGTGATGAAAGTGATAATTTTATTGTCGTCTGTACTAAGAATACAGTAAACGGGACCCTTCATACTATGGAAAAATTCTCTTTACTGCATTCTGGATTGCGAGGTTTCCTCATCGCTTCCAAGTCTTACAGGTGAGCAAAAAGGGGATACATAGTTTGAGTATTTATGTGTTACTAACTTTTGCTTTGCTTTAAATTTCTGTTCATGCGTAGCTTGGGAATTCATTTGTCCGTTTATTTCCTTCTATTTTTTTGAGCTGCACCATTTTGGCACTCAGATACAATTACTCCATGAAATGGTGGACGCGTGCTAGTTGAACCGTTGTGTGGCTTATATGTATAATTGTAGCAAATTTATAATATTTCTATAACCCTATTATTTTTCTTTAGATTTCATGATGGAAATTGCCCTCATTGCCCTATTGTGGGACACGTTGAAGTAGCGGTCACCAACAAGCCTTCTTCGACTGCTCCTACATCTGCCTACTGGAAAGCTACGGGAGTAAGTTACTACAACGCTTCTTCTCGAGTTAGAAAGAGAAGGGTGAAAGCATGGATTTTGTCATTCACTTGGAAGAAAATATAAATAAAATATGATAAAAAGCCGGGAATGTGTGCATCTGTAATAGATTGTGAAATTTCTTAAAACTTAAGGAAAAAGTAGAGAAGTAGATACTTTTTAAGTGGTAATGCGGCAGAAAGACGGAATTTCATAGCTATGAGGTTGTTTTGGGTAGATCTGGCATTGAAATAATTGATTCGATTTGTCGAAACGGTGTTATCATGGATTTACTCGCTGAGATGGGCTGTAGTATGTAAAGCAATTGATATATAATTTATCAGCGAAGAGGCTATTTAGTCGAAATACTACGTGAACATATTCATCATATCGCAGTTAACAGTGATATATACTCACCGATTTTTCGTTAATGATCTCTGTTTATATCGTTGATGTAAGACACCAGTCTCTTTTATGACGGTCGAAACTATCTTGGAAAAATAAAAAAGCGTGTGCATTCTACTCGTCTTCTGAATAGATGCTGCTTTTCGGAATTGCTACTTTTCATATTCATAGACAACTAGGATCTTGTGGATATGTTTCTGCATCACATTGTACCATTTTCATTTATTTTGATTACTTTGTTTCTGACCTCTTGCATAGGAGGTAATACAATACTTGCAGTTTACTCCTTTATCTCATTCTCTTTATTGTTACCTCGGATTCTTTGTTTTCTCACTTCTGTTCTCTCTTCTGTTTGTCATAGGGATTAGTCTTTCGTAAGGGCGATGCCGATGAAGCACCAAAACATGTTTCTTCAGATGAGTTGTGATTACCGTAAAGGCTCAAAGTGTGTGGTACTTGGAAAGGGAATTGCACGGGTGTTCCAAAAACTAGACCGATCAAGTTATTATCCATTCTTTTGCAAATGCAAAAGTAACGTAATTTATCTTCTATGGAAGAATTTAAATAGAACCCTCAATTAGTTGTTTTTGTAGTAGCATCCGCTGTTTTATTTGCATCACCTTAATAGGCAGATTTGATGGATCCATAAAGCCATCTTATCGAACCTTCCTGAGACACATAACTTTTATGGTTTTTTCTCGTGTATTCACAAAACTGGAAACCTTTTAGTCCGAAGGATATATAGGAACTCAAGCATCTTTTAAATTAATTGAATCTTTGAGGAAATGGAGTACCAGCTTTAAAATGAAAAATTGGAAAGATGAAATGAATGTATTTTAAAACAAATGACAGAGAATGGATAGTGCAACGCGAAAAGTCAAATTTACCATGGCACTACTATGGATGTCTTTGCAAATGTATATGAAAATACAAATTGTATGATATCCTTCACTTTTTAGTGTTATTCGTATCTTCCGGCGCAATTGACAGGATAGCTGCATTTTTCGTATACATCACAAATTCGGGGTTTACGCAAACATGATCGAAACCAAAAACATTGGAATGCTGCATTTCTTTTGTACGCTTAAAGAGCATCGAGAAAACTATGATATTTCTTTGTATGGTCGTACAACTTTTTTCCTCATCGCCTTGGGAAGCTCTTTTTAGAAGATTCGGAGTAGCATGAAATTTTTGTTTTAAAACAACGAAAGTAAGGGAGAAGTAATTTTGTGTTTGGCTCTTGCAGAGAAACGTCAAAAACAGGGCTCACG
Organism: Cardiosporidium cionae; assembly: GCA_015476325.1. Lineage (NCBI taxonomy): Eukaryota > Apicomplexa > Aconoidasida > Nephromycida > Cardiosporidium > Cardiosporidium cionae. The sequence goes on from JADAQX010000320.1 coordinate 5,268, forward strand.
AAAAAGTTCTTTCGGAGTAAACTCTTTATATAATCACTCACTTCATTGCTTCTGCTGGTAATAATAAGCAAGGCAAGACCACCCGCCATTATTTCTTGCAACGCTGTATCTTCAAGAAAAAAATGGAAACTAGCAAGAATACATCATTTTATACGGCACCTCAATGCTTACGATAGTAGTTTAATAATGGGCAAGTCCTACACTTAAGCAAAGAAGAAACAGTTGTCCCAAGTTGTGAAACTTCTTTGGGTTGGTCACCTACGTTATTTTATAACTGGGTTCGAATTTATGTGAACATAACAGTGTGTACAAACGGTTTTTTTTTGAAAAATTATTTGCATTTAACAAGAAAGATATGCGCTCTCCTGTTTTGGGTAGTATTCATGTAGATTGTTGTGGAAGTGATTGCACCAGAGTTGGATAGTTAATATATACATTTAATGCTCTCCTGATAAAGATATATTCTGAGCAATTCCTATATTCAACAGCTCAATCATGCCAGCTTAATTCTCTATATTAAAATTAAATGTTACAGTGACTCTGCTGTGAAATATTTAAGTCTCGCTTTTCATTTCGTTTTGATATGGCTGCTACTTCAAGTACTACGGATAAAAACGATCGCTTACAAACTATTTATGAACGAAAATTTCTACAGGTTTCAAAAAAAGCACCTTTACACTTGCTCTTAATGGTATGGTTATTACATCGTTAGCCATTTTATTCCAAAATTAGAAAGTATTCCAGTTAACGAAGAAACGGGGTCAAAACACTATAAACACTTTACATGATGAACAAATTATTTTTGTTATCCACCTACGCATTATACCGTAATTCCACCTACGTATGACGCCATTATTCCACGTATGCTTCATTTCAAAGAGGAGCTTACCCTATTACAATGTTTTTGGTGAGATTCTTTCATTAATGTATACTTTCTTTTGCTTGTTTCCAAATAGAAAAAAACCCAATAAGAAATTACAAGAGATAATCCAAGGAAAAAGCCATCTTTCCATTTTTCCTTGCACTCCAACTAAGGATTTCTCGCTTACGTTGTGTAGTCATGTGAGGGTGTCTATGAACGAAATATACGTGCCTAATTCCTGTAAAAATTATTTCACAAAATATATCTTTTCCTGGTCTTATTCTTTGTCTCCGTGCAGTTTTATCATCGCTATGTAACGCATTCTTCCTCAGCATTATTTGTTTAACAAAGAAATCACTACCAGCAATGAATTAAATGTTTTTTATTCAAATTTTCGTTTTTCAATCCGATTCATATAGGCGTCGAATATGCTGGATGGCTGTAGGTACTCCGGTTACAGGACAATAAGGTGATTCTGAAATGTAATCAGAGATGCAGCGATAACAAAACACATAGCCACTAGGAATACATGCGGCATGCTGCCTTAAACGATGGCACAGTCCACAGATACGACTATCCTGCACGCATAAAAATTATAAAAAATCTTTATATATTAAGATTAAAAAACAGTTTTAAAACGTGTGAAAAAGAAGCAAAAGAGGGAAAAAGTAAAAAATGCCCTTGTCTGAGTCTGTCAAAAAGAGATCTCTCTTCGCACTTATAGCAAACATATCGCAGATAAATGCTACGCAATAGATAAAAAGTAGAAGCGATTACTATGAAATATCCCACCGAGCAACTACAAGTGATTAACACTACCGCATTATTTCAGGACCTCACAGGGATGATTTCAGTAGAAAAAAAAGCTATTAACAGAAACGCATAGGCTATTAATATGTGTAAACCCAAAGGATACAAATAATACTCTTTTCAAACGAGAAAACAGAGCATTTCTATACCTCAGGGAGAAGAATGAGAGGGCCATGATAGGGTGGGAATGTAGATTTTTTCAAAAAAGGGGAGGCAGCTAAATCATTCAGACTCGAAGAAGAAGGAAAAAGAGAAAGGGAGCTTTCTTCATTATCCAAAATTTCCGGAGGAGGAGGGGGAGGGATTGCCATCACTTGGTTCGTGCGGTTTGTTGGCATTAATTGTTGCTCAAATTGCACCCACCATTCAAAACATCGTAAGGCATACATGCAACCCACTATTAAAGCATAAATCCCACCAAAGAACCTCTGAATAAATCCTTTCAAAGTAAAAGGTGAAGCAGTGGCACGTTTAAGTAAAGCAATCGCCACAAGAGCCTCCCTTCGGCGATACAGAAGACCAAGAATTTCTAATAAAGGCGACCAATAAGGAAAACGGGAGGAATCCAACAGATAAAGAAACCGATAAAGGAAACGAAGGGAAGAAATTATAGGCCTATATCCAGGATATACCGTTAAAAATAGTAAGCGAAGCCGAGGATGCCGAAAAGCATATCGACACCAGGAAAAAACCTTGCAAATGTTATCTTTTACGAATCTTTGATAGACTCGCTCACGAAGCGATGTAGAATCTTCCCATAATTTTTCAATGGCAAGCAAAGGGGTTATCCATACATAGTCAGAGCATCGAAGAGTGGCCCACCACTGTCGATAGTGATTCTGCAGGCGGCGCATTATTCCATTGGAAGAGAGATGCTTCCACAGGACTAGCAGAAATGAGGCAGCGGGTGCTTGCGATAACTTTTTCTCTTTATCAGTGTGCTTGCAAGAGTAATACAGCTGCTGTAGCCAGTTCTCCCAATAGGGTAGCCATACTAAGAAAAACGTACTAGACAAGATTTGAATATGGGAAAGAGCCAAGGGGTTTAGGGGATCCTCCACTGGAGGAGGCAATGCCTGTCGTGCTAACTCCGCCTTAAAGAGGGGTGCAGTCACATTTAACTTATCCACGGATGAAGATATCCTTTTTTGTTGAACAAATGGAGAAACAAGATTAAAAGCTCTCCATTTTTCCAACCGAATGTCTCTACGAAGAAATGGAAAGCAAAGATATAACACTTCCTTCAATGTAGTATTTCGCAGAGCCTTCCGACGAGGCTCTTCTGGTATACGTTGTAAACCAAAGAATTTCTCGGCCACACTACCATGGAAAGTATAGAAGGAGTAGAGCTCGGCTAAAGTAAGCAGCCATCTATAGACAACCTCCCAATCCAAACGCGCTAGTGAGCGAAGATGAGGGAAACGACGAATAAGTAACTGCACGGCATAGTCTATGGCCGCTTTCAAGTCAGTCATCAAACGCTGTTGTGCCGCCAATTCAAAAAAAGAAGGAGGAGGTCCACTCTTCGAAGAGATATCGTCATAGAGTTTTGTAGTAAAAATCGTCATGATTGTACAATAAAAAATGAAAATAAGCGGCTATCTCACAAGAAACAGCAGTAACTGATATTTTGAGAATGGGATAGGGTTAAGCAGAAAAAAAAAGGTGAACTCCAATATATCTCAGTATCGTCTCAATTTCTACAATGCTGTCTTCGTTTTCCATAAAAAACGATTCTCCATTTGAGAGGTAAAGTGCTACAGCAAAGGTTTATTGAAGTAGACACTCGAACAGCAAAAGATATAAACGCAACTTAAACTCCTCGTAACAGCAAGCAAAAATGCTAGAGGGGACTTCAGATAATCTATCTTGCTTGCTTTCTTGTTAAAGCATTAGGATCAAAATATGATAGGATAGGTTATTTTTTCATGCATCAGTGAGAGAAGAGGATACACCACGCTCTTTGGGGTATTCCATCAGTTGCGACTCACATTTCGAAGATATCTTTCTAGGTGAATTGGGAAAGAAGTATCATAGATGGGTTTTCCAACTTCATAATTAGGAGAGAGAATTGCATGTTGTACAAACAATTGGTAAAAAATGGTTTGCAATGCCTCTCCGAGGTATGGGATATCTGGCGATGTTAGAAATACTAATTTGTATCCACTAGGACTTTCAAAGTAGTGCAAACGATATAAAGAAGTGGTAAAAGTATTAAATGCACTATTAGGAACAGAGTAGGGTGAAATCATCCAACATAAATTGCGCATGCTAAAAAGTAAGCCACTGAGGAGTTTTTCTTCATGTAAAACATTCCGATGTGCACGTGCACGAGCAGATGGCTTCTGGATTGACGAGGGGGAGACGGCGTGCGTAGCAGTACTTTGATTCGGATGAGAGGATGATGTATTGCGACCTCCAGCTGCGATTGCAGAAGCTACGTTGCTTGTTCCAGATAATGCGCTGTCGCTCCCTAGAAAAGGGTTTTGCAAAGTTACGGAGGAGTTGCTGGAATAAGCATCACGTACAGACGAAAAGAACGAAGTGATGGGAGCGGCGAATGATGGGGTAGAAGAAGCTGTGGGGTAAAGTGAAAACTGCGTCGAAAGTCGCTCCACCACTGCTTGATCCTCAGTTACTACAGTGTTAGAAATACTTGAAGAGGGCACATCACCCACCGTTGAAACGGAAGAAGAAGTGTCTTCCAATACAGAGGAAAAACTCTGATAGAAGATACAATGCTGCCCATAGAAAGCATAAAATGAGTAAAACATACTGAGTGTGTTTGCTGGTCATACGGCAAAAGTCATCGGCTCAAAGTGAGTTAGGAAAAGAGAAAATTGTGCGTGCGAAACAATGCAAAATACTACTGCGGTAAAACTTGTAAGAAAAGAAAGAAATGTCGGCAAAGAGGAGTGCACTCGATGTTTTTACAAGTTAAAATACTAGAATTAAAATAATGATTGGACACTGGCAACGTGTAGTCACATTGGCGACAATTTCACTGCGGCAACACTATCATAAAGCACTTTTCCTTATGTTAATCGGAACAGGTTGTAGAATATGTGATGCCTCCGTCAAATGTTACTTGACGAGGCTTAATCGAACTAGTGCACCAACATTACGTTGTCGGCTAAACTAGTGCAATATAGGGAACTGCAAAGTGTGAGTAGTAAAAAGAAATATTCATCAAAAAACATTTGCAAAAAAATTATAGTTTCGGCTACACTTCTTTCGATATTTTTTCTATGCCGAAGTAGCCACTTGAGTAAGGAAAAGGAGTCACTAGTCAGCGTTTGTCAAATATTATTACCTCTGAATATTCCTCAGCGTAGTTATGTCATTTGCTCTGGAAACCTAATTGCACATGAAAATACTTTTCAAAGCTAAAGCAAATAATGGAAACGACAGTATCATATGGCGAGAATGCTTTATTTATCATTGTAACATCACTTTAACGCCGATTTCATGAAATTTTGCCTTTTTCATTAATTCTTTTTTTCCTTAACAAACTTCAAAAAAATACTTTCTTCATTCGCTTGCATAGAATATTTCAATTTTCTCCATTCAGCATGATTCTAACATATTAATACAAAACCTCCTTTTTTGTTGGGAAAAGCTTACTCGTAATCTCCTTCTGCCACTTCACATTGTTCGAATTGCAAAAAACTAGGCATGCGAATGGCTTGTGTCATTTACGTCACGAAATTTCATCAGCAAAATACAGTAGTTTTCCATCATTTTGGATACCTATCAACTTTCATTTCAATTGAAGTTTTATCTTATATTTTGTACTAGAAAATAAGGAAATCCGATCAATCTATCTAGTTGATGTTTTTTTTAGAAAACAAAAGCTGCAAAGATGCTAAGGCGGGTTGCCAGACAGCTATTTGGCCATGGAATCCAAGAGGTGCTGTCTGGATGTTATGCAGTTTGCGTACTGTTATATTTAAATTATTCCATTATTTCTCATAGATATACACAGTGAGTTTAAGATAGTGGGTACATTCTTTCGCTCAGTCAGATTATCCTTATGCTTGTGGCATAAGCCCAACTTTCTCTTGAACAAAACTGATGAAGAACATTACTGCACTCGTAAAGATGTTGAAAAAATTTGTTTTCAAGCGAAGATGTAACGAAGCGAAAATCAGATAGCACAAAACCTGTGCACAGGATCTAAAGATAGTGAAGGTGTGACACTCACACACTGTGAACGTGGCGTTTTCTGCGAGTTACTCTAACGAGAATTGGTCACGCTCTGCCAGTCGTATACTAAAGACTTCGGCTGAAATAGTTCTTTCAAGTAATAGAATATTAAATAGGCTGATTCTCCTAATTTCGTAAGGAGGGTATTTTTCTAATTCGAATAATAAAACATAAACTTATTCTACGCTAATAATTACTGTTTGCGGAACTAAATAAAAGAATAGAAAAATAGAGTAGTCACCCCTTCATGTATCTACTTACAACAAAAAGAACCTAAGAATACTTATTATTTTAACTCTCCGTTATTGTTACCCTCTCGTTCTCTCTCTCAAAGGTGTAGAAATAAGCGCATCTTAGTTGCGGGAAACATCGGGTGAATTGTCCCATTATTTCGATTGTTCGATAAGGCGACTCAATGCTGTTACATCGCTTTATATGTACTGTGATACCCTTGTGGGGAGGGAAAACAGGGAAACTGCGGATTGTTGGCTTAATTAATTCTAAGAAAAATAACTACATAGTAAGAAGATAATTTTGATAACGACAAAATAATTATAGCAATATAAAACACTAATTAAAATATTAAGAAAAGGTGGTAGTTCACTCTGTCGTGATACCACTGTTACATAGGAAATCATTCCAGCCGAGCATGCTTGATATTAGCCGCTCTTAATTTCTCTTAAGCTTTGAGGCAACCCAACCTCTGTAGGTTCTTATAGTCTTCTTTAGTCTCTAAGCACGTGCCCTACCAAATAATTTCCTTAACTCTGTTATTACGTTTGATCTATTAGCCCTGCAGTGACACCTAAACTTTACTGTAATTGCATTATCACATTCCTCAGCTAGTCTTTCACATACCGGATACTGCAGACAAGATTATAAGCCCCTGTCAAATTATACACTAATGTGGCATTCTGTTATACCATAGAGAGTGTAAGAAGAGATTCTTCTCTTCCGTGTCTTAATTAATAGCATATTTGTGTAATTATCACGAGATGTATAATTCTTATTTGAATTCTTCTAATGATTGGGTCCATTTGTTCTCTGAAAATCTTTTTTCCTCTGCTTGATTTGCTGAAATTTGTTGTGAAAATATTTTTTCAACTGCAGGACTACAAATTTTGGTGCGATGCAGTGCAAAAACATATTCACTACTGGTATATTATGTAAAATGTATTTACTAACATATTTTTAGTGGTGCAGATAGCCGAGAAAGGCTAAATTCTCAAACTCTTGACCGTGCTGCATATTACAGCAATGGGTTGAAAAATGACGGAGTAAAAGCAAAACTCTTCATAGCATTAGTATGCAAACGGACAAGCTAGATGAAATTTAATTAAATTTACTGGAGAAGAAGCAAGTGGGCGTGTGTTGTGGTGTACGTTGAATATTGTCAAAGATTTTACGGAGTAAGTGAGCGCAACATTTAGAGGGGATACACATACGTCAATTTGCTAAAAAATTTTATCCAAAGTTTTAAATGTATAAAAATTGATTGAGGCTATTTTTATTTCGCTTTTAGCGCAGTACATTTAGACATTCTGACTTCAAATTGGCAAGTAATCGCGAACGGAGCCTCTTGAAGCACCAATGCCCTACAACGCTATCTTATCATACACTGCAAAAGTGAGCAACGAAACAATATGCTGTATACCGTGTTCACTCTCGCCTTTTTCATATTACTATTTAAAATATTTCTTCATCAGGACGCCCAGCTATTCCATAACTCTTTTTGTTGTAAAGAAAACCCTAGATTCACTTACTTCCATCATCAACCTGATCTTACTTACCATCGTAATTGGTCAATCAACTTTTCAATAGAGCTACATTGGACTACTTGTTTGCTGAAGTGAGCTTGTGAAGAATTTTGGCGTATCTTTTGCATACTAAGGAACATTGTATTGCAACTTTGGTAAGAATATATGGAAATATTTCATAAAAGGTGGCCTATGTTAACGTCATGATTTTTGAAAGGCATTTTCTCCTCATGGCGTAAAATCAACTATTTTTCTTAAAAAATGAGTTGGCTTGCTGACGCAATTACCTTCTTCGGGTTTGAACGCTACTACATTTCCTCTTAATGAAGCTCTTTAAATCTTTAATTTACTTCTAAGTGCAAATTTCAAGCTTTTACCTTCGAAAAATCGGTGGATGGGTCGTTCAAGCGGTTACTTTGATGCTTCTGATGTGCATTAGTTATTTCAGAGTGTTCTTCGTCATTTTGATAACATTAGGAATGCCGGGAAATTCGAGCCTTCTGAATGGAGTCGCTCATTTTCCTACTCAATATGTTGTTGTAAATATTACATTATCACCGCTCATAATGACGTAGCTTCTATATTTTGCATGTGAGTAGGTTTTGCTACAAATCTTTTTTTTCAAATTTGAGCTCTTGAATAGAATTTTTGCTATTTCTGAATGTGTAGTTATCGCTTATGCGGAAGGAATGTAGCGAGTGTATCCGTTTTTACTGAAACACTTGGAAGTGCTGCGTTCAACAAGAAATATACGATGTTTTCGCAGGCTTTCTTTACCTGCATTGATGAATCCAGTGTTTCACAAAAATGCCCCCCAAAAAGAAAGAAAAGGAAACTCCTAAGAAGGTCTTGTTAGGAAGGTATGAGCTTTGCTATTCGTCGAAGATTAGCAGTTTCATAGGCGTTCTTTCCTTTTTTGTAGCTGTTAGAATTTCCGTGCTGTATCCATGCTGAACTTTTTGATGGGGAATTGTATTACTTCAGACCAAAAGGCAGCCTTAAAATGGGCCTTGTTGGATTGCCGAATGTTGGAAAGTCCACCACTTTTAATTTTTTGAGTAAACAATCTGTTCCCGCCGAAAATTTTCCTTTCTGCACAATTGGTATGTGGAATTAAATAATATTTTGGAAGCACGCATATTTTTGATTACGAAAATGGTAAATAAGATCATTTTATAGTTTCTTTTTAGCAGTTACCTCTTGTGCAATTGATTTCTTTAAAATGTGCCTTGTATTAATGTTGCTTATTGAAATCTACCCATGTTAGCTATTAAAGTGTTTTCGCTATATGATTGGTTAGATTAAGGTCTTTAATATACAGCAGCCGATTGACAATAAGTAGGTATAATTTTCTAATTTTTTTTCGGTTGCCATTTATATCATCTCTACGCTTATTGGAAAATGGATTTATTCGAAACGCTTTGTACATGAAATTATTTATCATCAGATCCTCATGAAGCCCGCCTCAATGGTGTGTCCTTTTTTCCAATTTTTAAAATAGGAGATTTTCCATCCTAGACAATGATGCTTCTCAATTTGTCTTGGTTTCGACCTTTCTAAGGCTTCCTGCTTCCTATAACTTTCACTTTCTTTTGTAATTCTTTGGGAAGCTATGTTTTCTGTGACGATAAAATATATATCTGTCGGTCTCTTTGTTTCTGTTTAATCCTATCTCTTACCGCTTGCACTAGATCTCAGTGATGGTTTTTCCTATCATCGTTACTTTATCATGTTTTTCCATTTCTTTCTTTTTGTGTGAATAGTACCTGATGATCGTTTCAAATGGCTGGTCAATCATTTCAAGCCTAAGAGTGAAGTTGCCGCCAAGCTTGCAATTTTTGACATAGCAGGGCTAGTGCCAGGAGCTTCTAAAGGAGAAGGTCTTGGAAATGCCTTTTTATCTCATATACAAGCCGTTGATGGAATTTTTCATGTTGTAAGAACAAATCTCTGTTGAACTACAAGTTTAGATAAGAAGACAGAGTGTACAGCCACGTCGTTTGATATTTTTTGAATTTTACAGTTATAGTTATAGAAATATACGTATATGAATGTTTCATGGGGAAAGGTGGAGACGAGGAAATGTTTCTTTGTTGTATAACAGGACATAGAGCAAATGAGAATCTCTCTTGGTTTTCCATGTGTCAAAAATGAGATGAGCAATTTGTTCTATTGAAACATCAAATTTTCATTTGCACTCTTTTTATCAAAGCTAGAGTTTTCCTACTCTTCTCATGTAGCTGCAGATTCTTGTCTTTTACTTGTAATAAAAGGGTGTGCAAGGTATTTTAGAAATTGTGCAAGTGTGATGATGGGATGGGGATTGCATGGCTTAGTTGTAACCTTTGGGCGCAGGTACGTGCTTTCTCTGATGATGGAATTGTTCACACGGAAGGAGAAGTAAATCCTGTCAATGATTTGAGGATTATTTCCGATGAACTTTTGGCGAGAGATTGTGATCAGTGTGCCACAGCTCTAGAAAATCTTGAGAAAATTGTTGGGAGAGGTCAAAGCAAAGATAAAGCAAAAAAGGCAGAATATGAATTTTTACTAATAGTTCAGAAATGGTTAAATGATAATAAATGGATAAGTCAAGGTTAGTATTGGCGAGCGGAATCAAGATGAAAGAATTGAAAATAAGTTTTTTTGTCTTGTTTCATAAAGGAAAGTTCTATCTTGTAAAGTGTTGCCATTGAGAGTATCCGTCTTCTTCTATTCCTGAAAGGAGCTCATAAATACATGTAGCAAACCGTGTATCTGGAAAGGAGTGATGCTGCTTACAGCGTTTAGAATGGACGTAGAGAGTAGCGATTTTTTTTATAGAACACTCACTATCGCAGCATTTGGTATGCGGTGTACTTAGTACCTTATAGTACTGCCCATGCAGACTGCATACAAAAGGTATCTCTCAATTTTATTTTTTCTATTAGGTGACTGGAAGCATGCGGAAGTGGACATCTTGAATGAGTACCAATTTTTGACAGCAAAACCCGTAGTCTATCTTGTAAATTTATCAGAACAAGATTATGTCCGTCAAAAAAACAAGTGGATACCAAAAATTGTTCAATGGGTGAAGGAGAATCACCCAGGACCCATTGTTCCCTACTGCGCATCCCTTGAAGCGGGGTTAGTTGCCATGGAATCTGATGAAGATCGAAAGCAATATCTGCAGGTAAACTGCGAAATGAAATTTATCCGTATATTTTACGGAGAAACCCATCATCCGTCTGATAAGCTAGAAGAGATATTACTATGTTAAAGAATGCAAAGCAACCACTTACGAACTTCAATGAATACGTTTTTAGAAACTGCAACACCCCTTTTGTAGGCTAGAGGTGGAGCAAATGCATAGTTGTACGGTGGTAAAAAAACTGGATGCCTTGAAGCAAGGTAGCAGAAAACATTTATTTATCCTATTTTTTTCTGGAATTTTTCTACTATAGCAACAAAAGGTATGAATGAGTATGTGTTTGCGTCCGCAGAAAGATTGTACAGAAATAGAGGAGGGGTGCTGGTCATGAATTTGAGAGTGACTTCTTTCTAACAGTAGAGCGTCCTCATCGGCAGTCTATGGCATACTTGTTGAAGCAGAGAAGTCATTTTTTCTTTCTATTAATACAGGATATTGGAGCCAGTAAAAGTGCTGTCGAAAAAATCATAACCACTGGCTATACTGCTCTCAATTTGATACACTTTTTTACCTGCGGAGAAGATGAAGTGAAATGTTGGACTATTCGAAAATTTACCAAAGCACCGCAGGCTGCAGGTTGACAAAACTGGATTTTAATCATTTACTTGGATGTATCGTTATAATGTTGTCTGTGCAAGCGATATTCCCTGTAATTGCTTACAATTTGGTGTTGGCATGCAAGTTCACTTGAATAGTGTTTGAAAGTAGCAATGGACAATTGTATCAGCGTATCTTCTTCTTTCATTTTTTTTTGCACTACTTCCTTTACAGGCGTCATTCATACGGATTTCGAGCGAGGGTTTATTTGTGCGGAAGTATACAGCTATTCGGATATTGTTCTGCTTGGTTAGCTACCATCTCATGATATGTACAGGGTTTTTTCTAAAATAAATTCCTTCTTCGTCAGACTATGCTAGTGCTTTTGTTTTTCATTATTCCCTGTTCGTATGTTGCCCTTATAGGGAGTGAAACGGCGGTACGGACAGCTGGAAAATATCTACAAAAAGGGTTTGTTTTCACAAAAGTTAACGCAGTGTTCCTTATTTTAGTGCACCTCTTGGTAGCGAAAAGAATACTAATAATCTGTCTTTCTGTCTTTAACTGTTATCTGTGCAGAAAGGAATATGAAGTAGAAGATGGTGATATTATATTCTTTAAATTCAATGTAACGACTTCTAAAAAGTAGTTGCAGTTCAATATACGTAGAGTGGATGTATCACCAACCGATATCGAGCATTTTTTTAATGGCAATCGCTTTTATCCAGAGATGACGAAGTGTTCTCTCTTCTGTTAATTTTACGTTTTAAGGCGTTAGTTTTCGGTGTGCCTCAGGAGAAAAGAGTAAAACCAATTTTTAATTAGAGTGGTTGTGTGTCATTAGAATCTTCTCTACGGTTTCAGAATGTTTTACAAACATTTTCCATAATTATTAAGTTGATTTATTTTTCCTTAACACTTTATCTTCCTAAGTAAAGGTTGCAGAAATCCTGGTAAAAGTAGAAAGAAGGGAAACCAGTATTTCATGGACCCATTCACTCATCGAAATTTGCTTAATAAATAATTAGTAATAGGACATAAGTATACATAAAATGTGTAAATGAAGTGTATAATACTCTATCAATTGATACGTTGAGGAGAATGCTTCTCATAAATCTCATAGATAATTAATAGTAAGTAATTACACCAACATAATCCGTAGACACGATGAATATTTCAATCTATTCCTATGTGTGGGGGTACTTGTAGCAATCGCCACATCACAACAGTAAGATGCTCAAAAGTATGAAATCTATGTAAGATATTCAAACTTGTGAAATTTAATGCGGTAAGTGATGTAAAAAATATATTAAAGTATAAAATTATAAATTCAAAAAGAATATTAAAATAAGCATTTTCTTAAAACTACGAAATATTACCGGTTAACCTGTCTTGATGCCGAAATAAATTATTCCACGTGGTATAGCTCAACATTATTCACTTCAAGTCATTTAGCATTATTTAAAATAAAAATCTACTCAAATACATCACCTATCGTGGGATCTTTGATATTTCTAGCTATATGTATTACATTAGAGAATTAGGCATAAGAAGGCATTGTGACTAGTTGTTCTGGCAAATCATAATATTACACTTGTATGTTAAATTATGTGTGCCCTAAAACTCTGGCACCCGCCACAAACATTTAATCGATTTTAAAATAGCATGAAGATTTTACCTCTTCATCGTCTTAATCGTGTATACATAATTCTTGGAAGGTCTGGCACGTGCTAAAATCATTCTAGTAATTACATAATGTCATTAGCCACAGGTCTATGATTGACTATTAAAAAGTATGAAGATTTTACCGCTTCATCGTCTTAATTTTGTATACAAAAATTTGAAAATTTGAAAATATCTGACACTTACCATAAATACTTTATGGTAAGTAAAACATGATTATGGTATCTGCCACAAACATATAATTAATTAGATGTTTTGATGACTCCATTGCCTCATAGTCTTAAATTTATAAACATATAAAATTATATGTTTTAATTATGTATAACTTGCTATAAGGGTGCTGCCACCCAAATCAAATGACGTCAATATATCTGAGTCGACGCAGATTAATTGATTAATTAAAATATAATAATTATCACAGAAAGTTAATCCATAATTATATATAATTTATATTATATTGTATTGATGCACATCATCATAAAATAATATCTATTAACCACATTGCGCTATAACTATTTAATATATTAAGTTGCAAGTCTTTCTGTGAACTTGTTGTTTATACTTGTTAATTCTGAACGCAATTAATTATATGAGATTGAATGCTAGTAATTAACTAGCTCCTGTGGAGATCAGCACTCCACGAACTTATTATCGCATTTAAATACACAAATGACAATTAATAACAAGTCGAAAAATCATATAAAATTAGTATTACTGGCAAAAATATAAAATGCCATAAAAATATTATTAATTAAGACAATGAAGAGGGAAATCTCTCTCTACTTACATTGACCCTAAGTAACAAAATTACAGTGAAAAATAAGACGGACGTGCAATTATAAACGGATTTGTTGACTCAGGTATGCTAAATATGAATTAATTAACTTAATGGAATTGTAAGGAAGTTTAGGAGCCACTGCAGGGTAAAGAGACAAAATTATAATAATATTGGGAAGTGAAATAACTCGTAGGAAGTATTATTAGAGGCAACGGAGGATTGTAATTGGCATCATAAGGTTGGGTTACCTTGTGTCGAATAAGAAATTATATAAGGATTACTAAGGTAATACTTATGGCTGAAATAATTCATGACGAATGTAATAAATTATATGTTATTAAAAACTTAAATGAGTTCTGAAGACAAATAACTAATAAATTAATGGCTTCAAGTGAAGCCTGAGTTATATATATATAAATGCATATAAATTAATTACGAATTGACACTCTAAAAGAGAGTGGCAAGAAAATGACAAAGTGAAGACGACGAATTGCCGATGACGAAATGATAATTATATGTCGAGTTGAAGACGAAAGCTGCCACGATAATGTTTAATTAAGGCTAATTATGGCTTTGAATGAAGCCTGAATAATGACACCAAAATACATGACGAAGCGTTAACAATATGATGGATATTGTGAAACGACGATATATGACCATCCAAAAAGTACCATATGAAACGACGAAGATCGAGATGTGGAAATCGATTAAAGACGAATTAAACTAAAGAAAGATCAGAAAAATGGCTCCGAGTAAAGCCTGAAGTATTTAAAGTTGCCAAAGTAACTTTAAATGGCGAGAATAGATGATTAAATTACCTAAATTTCAATGTCGCAAAAGTTGGCAAAATTGGCAAATTTCACTAGTTGCCATTTGCAGTTAACTTTGAAAAAAGAAGTAATTAAACTACAAATGACGCAACCGCAACGCATAATAAACATCGAGAATAGTTGCAAAATGTGTTATAAAGCTATTGGAGGTTGTAGGACGAAATTTCAGAAAGTTCGAAATTTTTCATAAAGAAAATAAAAGTGACAAACTGACACCAAAGTAAAAATGTCAAAATCGCTCCCAAAGGGAAGAAATGCCGTATGCAGCTAACTGGGAGTCCTAGAGACATCCCTGACTACTTAAACAACTAAATTGCGTCTTGAGATGCGAGACTAGAGGCATTTTTGGAATTGTCAAAAATGACGGCCAAAAGCCGAGTTGAGCTGTAGGCAAAAATTGCAAAAAAATGTGAAAAATATGAAATGAGCTATAATTCTCACAAAATGACTAGAAACATAAAAGACGTACCTAAGCAAAAGATTAGGATCATAAAACGACGAATAAAGGTCCCAGGAATCAAAATATGCCTAAAATGACATCAAAAATAGACTGTTTGTACATGACACAAAAGTTCACACCATGACAAATATAGCACTCAGATTCAAGTAAGCGCGTAGGAAAAATATATATACATGATATAAGACTAACCTAAATGGTTTATTGGGCATGAAAAAGTTGCCATAAACTTCCACGACATTCTTGCATTTTTGGCTGCAAACAGTAAAAACACAAAGTCGACATGTATCAAAGGTCAACGAAAACATGACGAAATTAAGCCAGGATTTCTCTGGCCACAATGAAATATAATGTATTATAAGTAGTATAAAGCCTAAGAATGCAACTAATCGCTTTTGAACTTCAAGTTGTAAAATCGCTGATTATCCGGAAGAGATATGGAAAGTGTAGCGACCAAAGTGGAACACATCTCGCTGCAAACCTGGAAGACAGGCTACATTACTATTTAAAACATTTCTATCGTGAAAGAAGTGGGATAAATATCTTAAGTAATGAGAAAGATACAAGTTTACGCGCAATGTGAACTTGTTGCAATTACGCAAATGACGGAAGTGCCCGTTCTACACGGACACTGAATAGATTTTGTTCGCCGAAAAATTGGTCGAGCAAGTTTTTAATGACAAACAAGACTTCTATCGTGAAATAAAACCTAAAATCGAAGGTTTAGGTTCTCTGCATGCAATGCCAAGTTGCGATGAGCTCTTGAAGATGAAAAAGGCGTCATCATTCAAAAGTTGACCGCAGACGACTTCGAGTCAAAAAGAGCCGGGCTCCCGTCGA
This sequence comes from Cardiosporidium cionae, assembly GCA_015476325.1. Lineage (NCBI taxonomy): Eukaryota > Apicomplexa > Aconoidasida > Nephromycida > Cardiosporidium > Cardiosporidium cionae. The sequence goes on from JADAQX010000320.1 coordinate 21,218, forward strand.
AGGCTCCAGGTACCTAACCAGGATTCTGGGCGCACGCACACACACACACGCTCTTGCGCCCAACTGTGGAATTGCGCCCAAGTGAGAATTTACATTTCGGGCCCCAACGAAACTAGGAGGCCCTAGAGTGCGCAATTTATGGAGAGCCTCGCAAGCAAATATTGAAATGTCCATAAAATGTTGTAGATACACTAAATATAACTGAACCTACTGGAACAGTCGTAACGATCGTTGCCGTAAGTTCTTTAACAGCAATAGGAGTGAAAGGGGTGCTATATTTCTGTCCAAACTAATTATTCTTAACCTGTAATACTTATACGTAATGTAAATAATACACCTTACCGTTCACATCAGATAAGGCAGGGTTAACGACATTGAATTTCATCCGTTAACTTGTCAGTACCTAATAATTGTTCAAATATATACACTCATATGTGATAATACACAACTATTTCACGACAGAAACTTCCTAAAGTACTCGATATATCATCAGAGTACTTTATTTAGCTTTTTTACGACGAAATTTCATGTCCTGGAACTTTTATGCTCCTTTGATGTTATGCTTATTTCTTTTTACAATATTTTACATTGTTTGAGATAATATTCTTCAGAATAATTATTAAGCTTACCACACCAAGGTACCTAAGTTTGCTACAATTACAAAAACTTACCGATTTATCTATTCCGAGAGATAGCGGGTTTTTACACCAGTCGAGATCTATCGACTCCAGCTACACGATTTTTCCAATCAATAGCGTACTTCTAAATTTTTCTACACTACTAGATTGTTAATTGTTTGAGAGCGTGGATATAATTATTTCTATAAATACATCTCACTAGGTTCATTCGCTTTATCTTTAGTAACCTATCGAAAATAGAATTAGAGTAACGAAAAGCTAGAGCAACTAAGCTCATCAACCTCAGAGTGGTCTTGCTAATAAATAATAAACTCGTAACTTACGGGCGTCGACAGCCCAGACTCGACTCTCAATCAAAGCCTCTATACACCTTCACTACTACATGTAGTCAACCTATGAGTCTGACGTACTCTCGGTATTCTGGCTCTGTCGTAACGACTTAACAAGGTAGGGTCTGAGTTCTACGAATCAAAAGTTACTACCATGCGTTCTGTTTCATAACCGCAACAGATACACAATGTGGAGAGCTCTCATCTCACAATTGCATTACATTGCCACTCACTCTCTTTCTTAAGTGTGCAGACGCCCACTACATTAATAATTCCTATGTAAATTCTTCACTTCACTCATTAACTAAAATGATATACTAAAAAAGGATATAATTACACATACATGAGCCATATGATGAATACACAATGATAAAACACTCGATAGCATATTTCTATCGAAACTTGTGTGTAACACAGAAGGTAAAAATACTTTTCATCATAATATTCTCTAACTTATGATATTCTACTGCATATTGTCATGAGTATTCCATAATTACATTTCACCAAGTAGAATTCATAGATAACTAAGAAAATGTATCTTTTACATAGATAATTAAAAACTACTAAAACAAAGAACTTAAAACTAACTAAAACTAAACTTGACACACACACTAAAACTCTCGTTGAGCATTCTTGTTGTGTCAATCGTGTGTGAGTATCACACGGTCGCTATCTTTAGATCCTGTGCGCATGTCTGATTTTCGCTTCGTTACAATGACTAGTAAGTCAAGGTTTTATTTTTTAGCTTCACTAGACATTACTAAATGTCTAGTAGTGACTAGTAATTCATAATCTCTACAGGTAATCTCTAGAGGGTTCTTATCTTTTCTTCTGCATTTCGTTGCCACTGGTTCTTAGGTAATTGTGTGCTCATGCATACAGCACCTTTCATTTTACATAAAAATAACATATACTCGTATAAGGGAGAATTGTAAAATTTACATTTACATGCTCCTACGTGCATAATGAAAAAATATGAAGCAAAGCAATAAGTCTCAACAGTTAAATAGAAAAAATAAATAACTCATAGGGATAGAAAGTTGACATTCATCATACATAGTTAAGACTCAAAAGTAATTTTCCACAGTTCGCTGTGACCTGCCAAGTCGTAAAAAGTCTGTATGCTTGCAAGTAGGCTTCAATTATTGATCACATTGGAGCAGAGTGCTCTAACTTTATCCCTGCTATTAACTCCCGTGAAAAATGCATTAGTACTTCCCTGGACTTCAACATGCTTTAAAAAACATTTAAAACAAGAAATGAGATACAATTCGACACTCGCATTCTAATTCTTCCTACTTATTTTTTTAGTGTAATTTTATTTGAGATCGTTTCTATGTTAAAATAAAGATTATGTGAGATCTACTGCCATTATTTAATTGCTACACTGCAACTACCTACGTCATATTTTGAAATATGTTTTAGGCTAAAATCTTCTCCAAAATAGAGAATATAAAAACATGAAATAGAAATTTTTTTTCTTTTGTTAAAGCTATGTTTGCTCCAGAATTCAGCAGGGGAACAGCAAAATAGAGTGGGCTTCTAACTTTTTTGATAAATCATCAGGGATGCATGATTCGAAGGAAAGGAATTGGCAGGTGATGTGGAATAGTAGCGCTCGCGAACCGCAATGTACCCTAAGCGTGAACTGCCTGTCTTTTTTGCAGAGGAACAAGTTTAGCAACTGAAATTTTTTACTGTCTTTTCTACCCTTAGTTCCATTCTTACTATTGCAGTTCCGTTTTATCCGAGTGGTGGAATTTGAATATTTTTGATGTATAGATTGTAGAAAAGGTGTATGTGTGGTCACTACCAAAAACATTTTGGTAACAAATCAGATTTCTTTCTTACTCTGCTAAGGGTAGTAATTCTGGTGATTGGATTTTTGCTTAACAAAACCATCCAGCGACTTGCATATACTCACTTGACCATTTTTCCAGAAAATTAAATTTTAATCTTTCAACTTTTACATCGGATGTATTCGCAGCTAGATGCTTCTCAGGAAGACTCCATAGCGCATTTGAATGCGCACGGTGAGATTGTTGTGAAAAAGTATTTCATCCTGAATGCTTTTAGTCAGCCATTCGAAACTAGTTTTAAAAGTATTTTCATATTTATCGAATTGAATAAATTAACTCTGCAGCAGCCTTCCATGTTATTTTTGGGAAATTGTTTACATAAAGTGCTAAAACAAGTCGTGCTTCATATATGCCTGTTTTTTTCTCTTCATTTGATTTATCACCTAACCAATTGACATTTCCGTCTTTTCACACAATATAGAATCTTTTCTTAGAGCATGCCATTACGATTCTCTAGAATTCCAATATTTTGGAGTATCAATATTTTATACATTATTTCGCTGTTAGAGTCGGGAATAGGCTATTCAAACAATTACAATGGTGTACCCACATCGGCAGCTCATTTTGCTGAACAAATGGAGAGCGGTGGAGCTCGCATTGAAGACGCATTGCACCGGCTGAATTGTCGATATCAATCATTATTTTTTGCAGCGGCGATATTCATTGTTTTTGGTGCTACTATTGCACTAATTAGCTCCATTTTCTCATTCGAATTGGCCAATATTGTTAATTCTACTTTCTTAGAGTATGCCTTTTTTCTTTCTTGTAAAGGAGACGAGAGTGTTAAACTATTGTAAAACTTTAAACAGAATTTTCTAGGACTGAGAAAAATAGAATAGTTTTTGTTTTTTTCCCGTTATATTCATGAAGCCGCTTACCATGTTGCACTCTACAACTGAAATACATTGCGATAATACCATGAAGTCTTATAACTCATACTTCAACACAGACATATTGTAATGGTAAACTTTTTTTATTATTCTTTTGTTTTCTCTCTATAATGCGTCTCTTTTTTTGCTTTCTACAAGTGGGTTGGCTCTATTTCCATTACCACTCGTCTTTCTTGGTAAGATATGCGAGGAAATACTCTTGATATTTGTTTGTTCGCTTGTTCCTCAGAGTTTTTGGTATTATTATGATACTACTGGATGTCCCTGGAAATCCTCGATGGAGTGCTCACTATAGGGCAATATTGCGAAAATATGTTCGCTTTTTGACTCTATTGACAGGAAAAGGGTTGTGGTTTCTTTTTCTTGGTAAATTCTCTTATTTGAATAGGAACATATTTATTTACTGAACGGATCTGTACCTTTTTTATGTCGTATCAGCAGTAGTAAAAACAGAGTTTTTGTTTTAAGGAATAGGAACAATTTAATGTAGATACTAATATTATAATGAAGCACTTCTTTTCCTACTCTATTTTTTTCCATTTTTAACATACTTCGGAGTGCACTTGCTGTATTGTGCTGTCTTGAGATTGAATCAAACAAAAGATAATGCTCATTTTATTTGGTTGTTTTACTACTTTTAATAAAAATAAATTTCAATGGCTATGCTATGTTTGAGTGGGAATAAACTTATTTTAGGATGTCTTACGGCGAGTACGCTTTGGCCAACCAAAAAGGGTGGAAATGGATTTCTCCTTTTTGCAGTAGTGATCAGTTTTTCTGCTGTTGTGGTTTCGATTATAGGTTTGATGATGGTAAGCATGCTGTTTTTACCACTTTCAGGTTTTTTATTCTATCATTCTTTTTTTGTTACGTAGCCTTAGAGTCAACAGGTTTCATTGCTAAATTTCCTTTATTTTATTGTATTGCTCAGAGGTATACTTTTACTTAATTGTTATATTAACCATTGTGCTATTTTCGGCAACAAACCTTTTTTAGATGCTGCAGGGAGACACGTTAAAAAAATTACATGCCTTTAATTGCGACGTAACAATTCAATGGAATTTTCTTTTTAAATTTTAATTGTAGGCGATTCGTCGAAGCTTAAGATTGGAAAGAATACGAAAAGCTATTGTGTCACAAAAGGGAGCATCTCCAGATGTTTATCGTAAATACGCACTCTGTGACCCTAACCATGGCATGCAGTTTGGTATGTCTTTGATTTAAGCTGTCAGATCACAACGCGGTTGTTATGAGCTTTTTCATGCGATTTTTCGGGATTTTCCAATGGATTGTATTTTTTTTTGCTTGCTATACAGAAGAATTCAATCGCCTTTGCTCAGATTACTCTTCAGGAAGAGTTCAATTTGATATTGCGGACCTAGGAATAATCTATAATGCCTTGGATGATCATCAGTATGCGCTCGCTAGGGATGTTTCATTTGAATAAACTTGTTTTGTAGGGACAAAGAAAAACCTGTGTGTGTATTATTTATTGGTTTCTTTAAAATTGTTCTAAATTTTTTTGTGTAATCACTCATAACACCTTTTTTCTGATTGCTACTTTTTCAAAAAATAAGTATGGGTATCGCCGATTTTTACTTTTGCAAATTTTTTCTTGTGTTGTGGGCTTTTAATAGAAAAAGTTTATGTTTGCAAGTATGCTTCTCTTATTTTAAAGCTCATAGTCTGACTGATGTTATTTTTACGCTATTTGCTTATTTTGTTTTTCTCACTTTTATTCTATTGTACCTTCTAAAAAAGTCTACTTAACTTCTATTCCGGTATTAACTGAAATTCATTTGTTGCCCGTTTTAAATTGTATGAAAAAGTTATATATTTTTGTTCCTTAGAAAATGTGCGGTCAATGAAAGAGAGTTTAATGCCTGGATGAAGGGTAAAGTAATTTTTTACAAAGAAGAAAAGCATGTCATTTTGCAGAAGACAGATTGAATAATTTAGCAAATTAAAGGATATAGATGGTTAAAAGAAAACAAATTACATTGGAAGTGTGACAGAGGCAGAAGAAAAAACTATTCTAAATGAGAAGTAAAATAAGAAAAGAAAAGACGAGGATATTTTTGCTGTTGCGTTTGTTGATTTCAATTGGAATTGAATTGAACGGGGCTACTTGCTTGTACGGCATTCTTTTATTTGTTTACTTACATTGCTTTAATGCATGTTACTTAAGTTGCATCGATTTATCTTTGCACCGCCGATATCTTCCCCCTTTACATTTTTCTCTTTCATTTCTTCTGTTCTCTTTTACTTTTTGAAATTACCATATTTTTAATCGGCTTGAGTAACTTTAATCGTTGTTTAAATTTATTTCATGGGCATTTCTTTGAAGCTACAGAAAAAAATAGAAGTGTGTTCTCTGGCTTATTTATTTTCTTGAATTTGGACAAGCTCTAAATAGTTTTTGCAGTAATAAAAAATGCTATGCATTGGTCCGTTGTCTTTATTTATTTTTTATTAAATTAAAAAAAAAATTTCAGGTCATATGACATATTTGTAAAAACTGGGTACAAGCGGGTAATTCCCTTGCCAGAAATACGTACACTCGTTCACCTTTCCCAAGAATAGGCTATTTTCAAGGAAAAAATGAAGATTGGCTACTACAAAAGTTTTCCAGAGCAAAAAGCATTTTATCTTATTTTTCTCATTTGGGTTTAAGTCCTGATGCGCCTGCGTTTGCTTTTTGTAGTACCCTCATAATCGCACGTGGCTGTTTTCTTTGAAGCAGCCACGTGCGATTACGTTATTATACAGTAAAAGGAGTTATTATTTGTAAATTAGTTTTCTGTGCAACGCAGCAATATTTTACGAATTATGGAGAAGATTACTCTTGAGAATCGACCTTTTACCTGTTTCAGTCAATTTTGTCAACGTACTTTTTCCTGTTCTTGATTTTTTAGAACACGCAACATACAAATATATGTGTAATTTTTCCAGCAATTACTACTTCTTCTGTATTCATGTTTTACATTTCGAAGGCTGTAAAAATGAAGGAATTATTCATTTAATGCGTTTGGAGTGCTTGCTTCAGTGGCTTGTAAAGAAAAATTTGTTTCTTGGTTATTTTGATTTCTGTTAATGCCACGAAATGTATATTTAACTGCCAATTTATATTGTATTTAGCTTATTTTTAGCAGTTGCGAGGACTCTGATACTTTTAATTCGTAAATGCCAAACTTTTCTGCAAGCTTTTATAAAGTAATGTACTAGTGAACGAATTCCAGTTACCATACAAAAAAATAGAAAGTTAAAGAAGTGTGACTAAAAGCAACTATAGTTTGGATTCTTTATCTTCCTTCAAGTTTTTTGAGGCAAAGTAAGTTTAAAAATGAAATTTGTTTCGATTTTGAGTGTACAAGTCATTTGATAATGATAAAAGAAGAGAAATGCTTTGCATTTCTTTCTCACCACATATTTTTCTACTGTAGTGACAAGAAAGATGAATGAATGATATAAGTTGCATGACAGTTTTCTTTTTATTCAACTTTGGCAGTGTGCCCTTTGTTTTGTAACGTCTGGCAAAACTGAGGGACTAAAGCTATAGTTCTTGCAGATTGTGAACGTCCTTTTGCCGCGCGTTTTACGTTCAGCATTCTACTTGCTTTTTCCTATTGTTCTTTTAACAACAAGCTGAATGCAGACCTTTCCCATGAGATGCAACCTTTACCGGCAGTTATTCAACATAGAATATGACGTATTACAGAAGCACATCACTCAAGGTTTTTTATTCAAAAATAGAGGACGCAAATTCTTAGCACTTTTATTTAGTTACCACGATAAAGACTGTGCGCGATGAATGGGAAAAAATTGTTTGGCTTTTCGTATGCACAATGCTTTTTACCCTCCGTGAGCAGCACTACTATTTCAGGAAAGAGCAATAATTTTCTTTTTTGTTCAATTTCTTCACTCGCTAATTCATATAGCAAAGTAGGATAGTATCTAAAAATTGCCGTGCTGTCGTATCTTGGATACAAAAAGGGACTCGAAACAAAAAATACAAAAATGCACGTCTTTGTGTTACACCCATTCTTTCTCGGTTTATTTGGCCCTGTAGCAATTGGAAAAGAATATGTGGGCACACTTTTGAATGTAGCAATTAAGAAGAGCAGAATAACCCTCTCTCTATAGGGTGTCCTGCACTGCTCGCAACTCTATTCTCGTGACATACGCGAAATTCATACCCCAAAGTATTCAGTTTTCTCGAAGAGGCAGCATTATGCAATAGGAAAGTGATACGATAAAGCATAAGATCAGAAAGTTCCTTTTGTGCGCTGATGTAAAATTCTTGTGCAAATTCCTTGCTTGTGGCACAATGTTCCTACTACGTAGCGAATTGTCCCGATCGAAGTGCACTAAACCATGTGTAAGGTTGTGAAAGACATTCTGTAACCTGTCCTATCGAAACCTCAGAAATGTAGTCTTTCCCTTCTCCCTGTGTGGAGTGAGTAAATGTAGTAAAGAGAAAGGAAGATTAGAAGGTATTTTATACAAGTTTCTTAAACAATTGATATTTACGTGAACAGGATTTTAGCATAAGCTTTCTCGAGGCGAGTTATACAACTCGGTTTAGATTATTTGCATATTTTCTATAGAACATAAAATACACCGGCTATGCATTAGACTATCGCACTTTTCGTGTATATATATAAATTACAAGCTTTGTTACGAAGAAATGACAGTACTCGTCAACGCCGCTTTCTCCGTTGATAAGTAGAGAGTTTTCTTTTTCTTTTGAATACGCAGAAGTATTATAGTACCTTACAGGAGCAAGGAATTAGTATTCTGCTCAAACGTGTAGTAACAATGACATTTTTCTAAACGATATTGACTATGGATATGTCTGCTATTTACTAACTATAATTGCCTTCTCAACCGTATTCATTACCTGCCGCAGTCATAAATTATATTATTGGCAAATCAGAGTCCTACCTCGGATTACAGGAGTCTTTTTTTAAAGAATGGTGTAACTGCTCCAAGTCAGTTGAACCCATATAAATCTCCATTATTTCCACTGGTTATCGAACAGCTTGTAAGTTATCGTTATATTATTCCTTTTAAGTAACAAGCGAGTAGTCAGCATTTTTTCTATTCTACTATGATACCTGTATCAACCACAAGGAAGACAATCGTTCGACAGTACAACTATCAATAGTCGTAAACGCTAAAGAAAATTGCGCTTACTTTTTTATCGCGCGACCAATTTCTATTCGCTTCAAATATTTTGTGTCTATACAAATCCATCAACGCAACGTTATTATATATTTACCAGTCTAAGTGCAACTATGACTCAGTTTGGAAAAGTTTTAAGGTAGTTATTGCAATATTCAAGAAAGATTGAAAGTGAGTTGTTTCTTCTCCTTCAAAAGGTCTTTCCGCTTTGTTTCGAACTGCTAAATCATTTCATTGAATCTCCCACATGAATACTCTGAAGTTTCTAGATAGCTCGCGGTTTCTCCAATGACGGTGACTGTTCGTCATTGCCTATTTTCCATTTATTCTAACTGTCAACATTTTAGTCGAAAGTTTCGATCGCCACCTTTCCCTCCACCATATGCAGTTTTTACATATTCTGCGCCTTCCACGTAGCGTGAGCATCTTTCTTTCTGAATCATTTTCTGATTTGTCTTGCTGTCCTTACTATTTGAAGAGATTTTGGTTCTTACTTGTGATTCTTTTACTGTCGTACCTCCTGTATAGTTACTTGTTCCGCCTCTTCTTTTTCTTTTGCATATCTATGCAGGAACGCATTTTCTTCTCTCCTTACCTTCTAACGGTCATCTAGATTTGCTGCCACTAATCGGCTTTGTCAATATAAAATGAAGAATCCCCTTATTGATGAATGCGCGGACAATTATTCACCACTGGCAGTGCAACATGGCGGTACTGGAAAACCCGTTGAGCTATCTATCAAGCGACGGCGTAGAAATGAGAGTGAATCCCCTGCTGCTTGTCCATTAGAACCGCTGTCCCTTTCGATTAAGAACTATGCAGATTCAGCATACAATGAACTATCCACATACAGAAAAGTAGCATTTTTGATTGGGTAACCATTTCAGTGCATCCGTAGAAGCTAAAGAGGAAAAATTATTTTCTTTTTTTGAGTTCCTGCTGTCGGGTGCTTCTTGGCCCCTCTTACGTCTAAATCCGTGTACATGGTTTACAAATTCTCTTTTTTAATTGATAAAAAATTAATTTGCTACATCATCTTCTCATGCATTTTCTTCTCGTAGATTTGCATTATCAGATTTACGATGAAAAAAATTTATTTCATGCAAAGAGCTACGCTTCCTTTTATTCAACGTAGCTGTGTTTGATATATTGTTTTCCTTTCCTATTCAATTTCACGAACTTCTTTGATTTCTGATATTATTAGTTACATTCACGCGAAAGAAAATGACTTTTGCTTCATTGAACTAATAATAAAGCAGAAAAAATTATAGAAAAAAATTGAGCAACGTTATTCTGGGAAAAAAAGTTATTTAAAAGTTTACCTATTCCCCATAGGAAACATGTAATGAAAACATATGAAAAGTGTATACTATTTAACTTTTTCATCGTTTCGTATTCCTATCTTTAATTATTTTTTACTGTTTCAAATCAACTCTTTTGGAATTAGCATATTTGTGTGAATTTCCCCTGATTTTACTCGAGTATTTTGAAAAAAAGAAGTACTTATTCTTTATATGGATCACTCTCGTATTCACTGAAGCTTTATGTGTGACTTTTTTTTATGCTTTAAAAATTATGTTCTCCTCCTTTTTTTGAACATCTTGCAATCTCTTTCATCTTTTTTTATCTTGTTTCGTTTGCTTTTTGAATCATTTTCTTGCAGTTTTAGGGGGACAAGCTATCATGGATATCAAAGGCAGGTAAGTCAAAAGGAATCTGAAGTGATTCCAACCGTGGAGGGTGTACTGGAAAAAGCCTTCTCCCTTTGTCTAAGGGATAAGATGGATATTCATCACCTTCCTTCTGCCCCCATCATTTCTCCTGTAGCTGAGGAAATTGCACCTCCTATTCTCCCTGAAACGAAGGAAGTATTTCGATGGACCCGCGCTGCTCGTACTGATAAAGGTGTTCATGCCGCCTGCCAGGTGGCCTCTACACGTATCCCTTTCCCAGCATTAAAATCTATTGTTACAGAGGACGTATTTTCTTCTCTCCTAGTAGGTAACGTACTGTCGCTACAGCGTCGAGTAGAGGGATGAAGTATATTTATTTTTGCTAGTGAGGCTTGAGAGAGATTTTGTGCTTGTAAAGAGGTCTGTCTATTGGATGACATGTTATGGGAAGCGAGGCAAAAATAGGTGTAAAATAAGGAATGTAAGGCAGAGATAGGTAGCGTGGAGGAATTTTTTTTTCCGGAAACAATCGCCTGCTTGGCCAGTTTTCTGAGTAGTTGCAGAGTTTTGCAACCATTTTTGATATGGCTAATTTATCTTGTGATTTTTTTTACAATTTACACCTTTTGACTTGTGCATTTATTTTTCATGCCACTGCGTTTTTTTTTCTCACCAGAATACCATGGAAGGTTCTTTTGTACAAGATTGGCGAGCTCTTGTTTGTGCGGATATAAGAAACCGTCTAAATTCGTTTCTTCCAAAGGATATTGTTTGCTTTGCCATAGTTTGCGTTACCAAAAAGTTTGATGCTCGGTCCGTGAGTGTGTATTCGTTTTATTTTTCACTGCAAATTTTCACTAATCCTTTGAAACAAATACTTTGGGTCCATTATAAAATAGATCCGCTGGCCACTTGTAGATTGTTTTCGATGAAAGCGATTGGACAGGGATACTTTCTTTCTTCTATGTTTTTTTTTGTCTTCACTCCCTTTTTTTTTTCCTCTTGATGTTCCTTGTTTGCTATCTATCATTTTACAGTGGTTTTTTAGTTTGCCTCCTATAAAATCGTCTTGCAGAAGCTGCTATCGCCTTAGGTTACTGTCTCTCTTGGTTAGACCAAACGATAGTATGCATTCATTCATTCTGTTAAATTAATGTTTGTATTCAACTTTTTATAGGATTCTCTGTGATTTTCGAACATATGAGTATATTATACCCCAATTTGCTCTGACTGAAGACTTTCCACCGTATTCAATAGATGACACGCAATCCCCCCCAGAGTTTACTCCTTCCACGTATTCCTCAGAGGATGGCCCTGTTTCTCCCTCTGCGGATAGGGTAAGAAATAAAAGGAGGAGGCAGACTTTAAATAATTTTTTATTTAAAATACACATAAAAATTCTTGTTTTCTGCTTAGTAGTGCTTACTAAGAGGCAAGAAATTTGCTTGTAAATTTTTAAGTAAGACGTACCCGCCTGCGTTTCCTTTCAATGATTCTCTTCTGGTGGCCTTCCTCGACCGTTTGTCGTACTTTTTCCTTGTATTTTTCTCACTTTTAGTATGGACTCTCTTGTTTTTTCACAGGTGATTCAACTTTTTTTTTTTTTTTTAATCCATCGTCTTCTTGATGTTTTTACAACCATTTTAAACGTCATTCATTTTTTACGTATTTGCGCATGATGCAGGAACGGTTTGAGGCGATTCTTCAAAATTTTGTTGGCTCCCACAATTTTCATAATTTTTCTTCACGATTGAAAAATAAAGATCCCACCGCATGGAGGGTTGTTCTTTCTATTAAAGTAAGGTTTCTGTGGAAAATTCATACTTTTTCTTTGAAAATTAAAAACGAGAACCGATGGCGATCATGGAAGAGAAACGTTGGCTTCATTTTTCTTTTCAGAGACAAAAAGAGTAATTTGTTTCTATTTTTTTCTCATGTTTGCCGTTTTAATGGTATCCTTTTTGTACTGAGTCTCATGTTTTTTCTCCTTCCAAATAACTTTTCACCTTTTGTTATTCATATTTTGCTATTTTTGGTAATTTTTCTTTACTACATGGGTTTTATTGTCTATGCGTTAAGATTCACTGGCTACTTTCGTATTTCTGAGTCTTCTTTTTGTTTTTTTTTTAAGAGGGAAATGTTTTTGTTTTCATACACACAGATGTACAGTTTCTTTATTTCTATTTTTTGCACGCACTGCATTTTTTTTTTTCCCTCTTTATTTCATCTAATGTTTTTGTATACCATGAGATGTATCCAAAAACAGTCTAACTGCCTTGAAGGTAGGTTTAATTTTTTTGTTTTAAAAATTTGTATGGGATGACAGAAGAAGAACATGTGCTTGTACATTTTCTTGAAATTCTCCAACTTTTTTTGTGGTGAAAATGGAGTATTGCTCTTTATTGTTTCCTTTTTTGTCACTCTCTGCTTCCTTTTTATACTAAATCGAGTTTTCTAATAGTTTTTTGGCACTCCTTTCTCAAAGTGTCAGCCCTCCTCTTCCTCTTCCTAGATGCCTCTCTTTTCGTTTTCTTTTGTAATCTGAGCAAAGAAAGTAATTTGTTTGGTTCTTCATTTTTTTTATGAAAGGTAAAGGAAGATATTTTGAAATCTTCGTCTGGACAGCACTACAAGATCTTTGCCATGGAGTTAAAAGGCCAATCATTTCTATTGAATCAAATCCGAAAGATGCTTGGTAAGAGAATCCCATTAAAAGGAGTCCATTTCACCATGTGGAAGTATGTTTATATTTTTTTGTTGTTTTCTTCATTTTTTGTGGTTGAATTTGCGTCAAGGGTATGTAAGAAGTTAACAGAGAAAAAGAAGAGAGATTTGGAAAGAAGGAGTGAAAGCAGAAAGTGGCCATTCACATCAAGAAGGTGATTTTACAAGAGATTACTAATACATACTATTTTATACATTCATACATTTTTGAAAGATGCTTGCTTTTGCCTCTTTTCATACGTAGGCCTCGCTATAGAAGTTTATAGGGGGACTGCCCCCTCAAATGCTATCGAAGAATGTTTGAAAACAAGTGAAAAGCGTTACATCCATCTAGCTCCTCCTGAAGGATTGCTACTCTTAAAGGTAGGATTTAAATGGCATTCTTTGACGAATTTTCATAGCATTTATGTAAAGAATTAGGAAGAAAGAATTTTTATAGAGATGAAGAGAGACAGCTCGCAAGAGTATGGCTGAACTTTGTTCCCTCTTAGGCATGCTTGCACTCCTTTTTATGCCATTCGAAGGTTTATTAGAGAATTCTTGTTTTTTATTAGAGAATTCTTGTTTTTATTAGAGAATTCTTGTTTTTTATTAGAGAATTCTTGTTTTTTATTAGAGAATTCTTGTTTTTTATTAGAGAATTCTTGGTTTTTATATCAACGTTTCACAGTTTCATTTTTTGTTAATTTATATCTTTTTGATGCTTTGTAACTGGTTTATCTCGTGTTATACTTTATCCATGCCATTGCACTTGATAGTTCTTCATTTATAGAGTGTTTCTTGCAATCTTTTTTTACTCCATTTTCAAGTGTATCTTCAGTGGCCTGTTTTTCAGGTGAATATTTGTTTGTAGAAAATTTTCTTCTCTTCATTTTTTTTTTTTTAATATTATAGCCTGAATATAAACGTTACAACGCCTATCGTGTAGGCCCTCCTTCTAATACTCCTCCTTTAGATCTTTCAACGATAGATGCAGAGATCACCGCTTTCAAACAAAACAATCTCTATCCAAAAATGTTTGAAGCCATTCAAGGAGGCATGTACGTCGTGTGTTGTTATTTTATGAAGTTTTCTTAACACATGTTTTTGAATATATAATAAATATAAATGGACCCACTCTACATTGGCTAGTCAATATCAAGAATTAATGGATGATGGGCCTCTCTTCCTCTTTGTGTATCCCCAAACACATTTGAAATACTTTTTTTATACACACACAAAAACTTTCTTTTTTTTCTATAATTTCTCTTTTATAATGATATCCTATGCATTTTTACTTGGTATGACCAGTGTGTGTACACTTTCTATGTTTCTATTCTTCTATTCTTAATTTCCATGCGCATTTTGAAGCCCCTTTGTTTCGTTTTTGAATCTTTCTTATAAACTATTTTTTGCATGGTTTGTAGCTGGGAGAAATGGTTGAGGATTCTCAGCAAGTATCCTTTCAACACAGCAGGAATTCCTTCAGAAATCATGAATAAGGGTGCATCCGAGTTATATCCTGACTCTGTAGACACCCCTCTATGGAAAGAAGAGGAAATCTTACCGGATGCCTCTGCAACGCGTCTATCTAACGAAGAATCTTCAGAGATTAAGAAGCCATGATCATACCAGAATGGATATATATATAAATCAAGTGAGAGAGGAGATATAAAACGTAGTAATCTCACACATGGAGGAAATTACTTTGAGATATGAGGAAAATGGCTTCCCAATCAGAAAGCTGAAAGGTGATCATTTTACGTTTTCTTTTATAGATGTAAATTGCAAACATGCCTCATTTAATAGTTTGAAAGCTTATCGGTTGTCTGAGTAGCCTTTGTTTTTTATGGCTAGTATATTTCTATTTCTTTTGTTCAAAATTCATCGCAACAACCGCCAGTAGAATCTTTTTCCCTTAAATGAAGGAAATTTTTCGAATTTATTTCCGCTCTATTTTGTTAGTCGCGTCTACGAGATGCCTACAACGAAGAATGAAAGAAAATAGAGGGAAAGAGGCCTCTCCACTCCCCCGCTAAAATTATTGGGAAGGTGAGAAAATGGGGATCCGTTTCATCCGATATAAATTAGGAACCACTCATGTATACTATAAGAAGAGTATTCCTTTTGCTTGTCATTTCTTTTAGAAAGGATGCTCTTCATAGTTTGTTGCGAAAAAAAAATGGTTGCAATCCTTCTTGATTTCATTTTTTTTTGATCTACTCGAATGTAGTCATACGGAGGCAGCAGGAGCTTCTACATGTGGAAATTTTTTTTGTTTTGGAAATAGTTGACGTGGAGTTCACTCGTAAATTTTTTGCAGTTCATTTTTCATAAGTATCTGTGGAGATCCCTCTCACTTTAAAGCCTTAAAGAAGTAGTCCATTTACACTTTTTGTTTCTCTTCTTCCCTTCATAGATCTCTTTAGCACGACGTGTTTATCCAGTATGTATCTCTCCTCTTTAACTCTTTACAGTCGAATAAAAACATGTTTCATGCAAAGAGTAGAGGATTCAAAATAGATTATCGATGCTTTTTTGCTTTGGCTTTCTCTAAGTAGGAGGGAGACACTCTTAAAATTATTCAAAGGGGATATTTGTATATCCTGGATTTAAAGAGGGCTCCTATACTTTCTAATAGAGATGTAGGTAAAACTCAAAGTAAAATCGATAGTTTCTTTAAAAACGATAAAAATTTATCTCTCTACATACAGACACAGGGAACACTTTATAACATCTGCTTGCAAAATAGATTCCCAGTATGTACATAACTGCATAGCTTCACCGTTTAGCACTACTGCAATGATAGTTTAGGAGAGTTTTAAAACGAAACTCGTCATGCTATGAGGAGATATGGAATAGCTGCCCAGAAGCGAGTGGCCTCGTTATGAAAGAAATGATTTCCAAATAAAAAAGGAGAGAGTGGGGAATAAAAAACGTGTAGAAGGAAGCCATTAAGATCCATGCATTTCAAATTTCATTGAAAGGAAAACAGAAAGACTCACATTAGCAAAGTATGGATTTAAAAAGGAATAGAGGACAAAAGAAATAGAGAAAAAGAAGAACTATCTTGATTTCCGTAAAAACTCGACGTATTTAAGAAATTTCCATGGAGTTTATCCAATTTCTTCTAGTAAATAGTCAATAGTCATCTTCTTTAAGAGAAAATGAGACTCTTCATACAATTTCTTCAAGTAAATATTTCTTTTTTCAAGCATTTCTCTCTTTCTCTGATTTTACGCCATGTGGATAGGTTTGCTATAGGCGGCCAAGCATGCCTCTTTCACTGCCTCCGAGAGAGTAGGATGGGCATGGCAGGTGCGGCCAATATCTTCGCTGGAAGCTCCATATTCCATAGCTAAAACTAATTCTTGAATCAATTCTCCTGCGTTGGGTCCAAGAATCCATGCACCTAGCAGTCGATCTGTTTCCTTATTGGTGAGAATTTTGACCATACCTTGGAGAGAGTGAGAAGGAAAAAAAGGTGTGGATGGCATGCTCAGAGGAAATACTAAAAATTTTAGGAAGCAAAAATGAGATAGGGAGCAACACAAACCAAGAAAGATGGGTGAAATGATGAAAGTTCAGTCAAGACAAAAACAGTAGGGGAGAAAAGGGAGAAGCGAGTGTTCATCTACTTCAAAATTCAGGAAATTATGGACACATAAAGATCACAGTGGAGATATACTATACGGAAAAAAAAGCGTAAAAAACACACAAAATGTATCTCATTGGAGATCCTTTAGGACGTGATTTCATATTTTACTGATAAATCATTCTTTTTTGCTCGATGAACCTCATTTCATTCCAACCTCATTTCATTCTAACCTCATTTCATTCTAACCTCATTTCATTCTAACCTCATTTCATTCTAACCTCATTTCATTCCAACCTCATTTCATTCTAACCTCATTTCATTCTAACCTCATTTCATTCTAACCTCATTTCATTCCAACCTCATTTCATTCCAACCTCATTTCATTCCAACCTCATTTAGAAGAAGCCAGCAGACGTTGCCTTGAATTTTTTCATTGTTTTCTCTCTAATTTCTTAAATTTTTCCCACTATTTTACCTTCTGCATCATCATTGGCTCGTGCACGGCTATTGGCAGCAAAGGGAAAGGCGCCTTTCCCGTATTTTATTCCTTTCGCTTTCAACTATAGAAAAAAATAAATACAAGGTATGAATAAAGAGAATCCCATGTTTCTTAACTAAAAGTTCTATTTCACACGGGGTAGTCCATTCTATGTCATATATCAGAGAAAATGAATAAAACAATACAAAATAGGGTTTGAGAGTAGAAATCTGCCTTCTTTCCTCCTCCACACACGTATACTCAGAGGGTTCATCTTTTCTACGTGTGCATACATTTTACTATCTATAGAGAATCCTACCTCCTCTTCTGTGGCACCTACACCAGCAACTTCAGGATGTGTATACACAACGCTTGGAATGGATGCATAATTGACGTGGCCACTGCCAGTATTAGCTATCAATTCAGCAACAGCAACACCTTCTTCTTCGGCTTTATGAGCCAACATTGGCTATACAGAATCAAAATGATGTAAAACATGCCAAGAAATAAAAAATCCATTCATCTTACAACCCTTTATATAGGGAAGGGTTACATCCAATGAAAGATGCCATTGGGAGTAATGAGAGAAGAAATTTATCACGAGAGAAGCAATAAAAAGAAATGAAATTCAAAGAAACGAGAGAACAAAATAGCAGACCAAATCAATCTACGTTTCATCTCTCCACAGTATGTTAGCACCCCTCTCCTGTCTTAACATTTACTCCACTCGAGAGCGGCGATGGAAAAGCAAGCAAGTACGCATAAAAGAGAGGAGCAGCTGCCTCTTCTATTAACCTTTGCAGTGCGTAGACCCTTGATCAAATTCTATTAAAAACAAAGCAAAATTCCACCCACAGAATTCCCCATGGGATCACTTGTAAAATTTTTACTATTCATTTGTTATACTTCATCCAGCATGCTTCTCTCTCGCCTTTTAAATAGAGTATACATGCCTCTCTCAGTCGGCTATGCAATTTTTTCCTCTCTGCTTACGCCTGCAATAACATCACCAATGGCTCGCACTGTGTGATATTTAGGAATACGAAATTCATCATCAACGATGATGCGTTTTGCCTGTAGAAGAAATGGAAAAGCAATCGCATCAACGGTATAAAATTGAAGGTATGAGAAAAATGGATTGAAACCAAAAATACAGCGAGAACAAAATAATATTTTCATAAGAAACAAGGGGAATGGAGAAATTTAAAAGTCAGAAAAAATGACAGAAAGATTAAAGATTGAGAGAATCTCATACTTTATCCAGCTCAATTCCAAGCGCTTCTAAGCCAAGATTTTCTGTGTAAGGGCGGCGACCCACAGCAACAAGCACAATATCCGTTTCAATCTGTATTCACACGTTAAAATAAATGCGAGTTCATCCCTCCCCCTTTAACAAAAGCAAATACAATAAATAAAATGAATCTTAAAATAATTTCATTCACACAATTTTTCAAAAATTTGCATCTCCAACAGTGTGTTATCATCTATACTATCATCTTCCATATCTCTTCTATGCCCCTCTCTTTGCTATTTTTTTGGACGTCTGCATTAAACTATCTTCCTGTCATGCCTTTTGAAATGTTTATGAATTCTTCTCCTCCTTTTACTTACCGAAGCCTTCTTATTTCCATCCGATGATTCTGAGGATTCATCACACACACAAAAAAGGAAACAAAATGGAAGATGAAAGATGAAGAAAAAAATCTTTTAAACGCTGTGCCAGCACACTTGAAAATTTTATAAATTAACCTCTTTTTTCAAATTGAAATAAACCAACTGGATACAATTTTTAAATATTTCTACTGTGAAAGAGTTATAGCTCCAAAAATAAAAAGGATTGAGACCCTTCTACACAAGGAAAAAAGTCCCTATCTTACAGCACACAGATCCTCTTAAACCTTTGCATTTTCTATCCTCTCTTCGTCTGATAGAGATGCACACAATGGCATTAAAATGCTACAAAGTAGTACCCATCTTTACAGGCTCCCAGAGTGGCTTTAAAAAAAATCTTCCACTTTCTACTATTCTTCTCTCTGCATTCGTTTTACATCGCTATTTAAAAACAATTCATCTCTATAAACACTACGCCATTCTTAGATGAAGAGGGATACTTGTGGCCCAACACGCCACTGGCTACTGCCTACCAAGATTTCGAGCAATTTATCGCATTCATTTTTACTTATTCTCTACCTTATCTTGATGCTACTTATCAATTTATAGTTGGACACTCTTATTTAAAAAGATGAAAACATAACCCTTATATTTTTTTTGTGGCTAATCGTTAGACCCTACAGCATCTCCTTTCAATTTACCAATAAAGACGGTTGCTCCCTCTGAGCGTACATCTGCTCCAACTACTTTCGTAGAAAGATGAAACTTTAAGCCCTGTTTCTCTAACGATTTCTTGAAAGCAAGCGCCGTTTCACCATCCTATATAGAAGAAAAAAATAGATCAGCAACATTTCTCCAAAGAATAGTGTGGTTTATCAGGTTGAAATGTGTACAAAGTAAATCCTACCATTTTTGTAGGATACAGTATGTTCAACAGTGAAATCAATCCTACCTTGCAGGATTTCAATTTCTAAGCTTTCGTTTTTTTCCCATTTTCCGAAAAAAAGCTATTGTTATATCTTTGAGTCTGAGTTTTATCTATGCAAATGTTCTCTTATGTGAGTGATTATTTATGGCAGTGATCACGTCTGTATACACTGTATTTCCTTTCCAGTCTCATCCATATATCTATTTCCCTATTTCTTCAACGCTTTTCTTGCCTTAAGTGATTCCAAAAGTACTGTATCTTGTACATCTCTCCCCAGGAAGAAGAATCTTTACAAGAAACTATCCGTTGGATATCTTTTAAAATCTCTATAAAAAAACGCTTCCAACGAGAGAAAGATAAAGCCATGAAATAAAAAGCTTACCAGAGAAGGGCAAATCCGGTCTAAGAATTCCACCACCTCCACTTTACTACCCAATCGATTCCAAACGGATCCTAATTCCAATCCAATCACACCACCACCCACTACAACCATTCTTTCTGGAATAGAGGGCAAAACAAGCACTCCAGTCGAGGTAACAACCACTTTCTCATCAATAGCGATTATATTTCCTGGCATAGGTGAAGGTTCTGAGCCTGTGGCTATGATAATATTCTTGGCAGATATTTCTTGCTGGCCAGAGCCGTCAGATAATTCTACTGCCAACGAAGTACCTGATAGCAACTTTCCCTTTCCCTACAAGATGACAGAGAATAGAAGAGAAAATACTAGTATGAGAAGATGAGAAAATTAATTTAATGGTTTCTCTACTTTTATTTATCTCCCTTCTTTTAGAGAGAAAAAATATATAACACTCTGAAAAAAATGTCCTTGCTTAATCTACATAAAGCCAGAAATAGCCCAAAGAGGTATACAAATTACCGACAAAATTCACATAGGGTTGAATAAAGAGGAGAGTAAGTAAAAATAGACAACTCTAAAGCAAAGTAAAAAAAAATAGTACACACGCAGCCAAAGCCATGGTCTCGATCATACAAAAAACCTTGAAACCATATAACTAAATGTAAATATTTTTAGTAGAAAAAAAAATCAGTGTGAGCCAAAGAGAAATATCGAAGAACACATCATCAGAAAATAGAAAGCTCTAATACAGCTTTAGATATTCTTATCAAAAAAATACCTTAATGTATTGAACCTTGTTTTTCTTGAAAAGCATTTCAATCCCTAAACAGAAACAAAAAAGCTAAGTTCCATAATACAGAGAGTAAGTTTTTTTACAATTGCAGCTACAAAATAATATACCTCAGCTACTTTGGCTAAACATAAAAGCATTGCTAGTTTGTCATAGGTTCGTTAAGCTAGCATATACAGAGAAACCATTCCTTTTTCAAAATTCTTGCTTTCTTTCGAAAAACAAAAGGATACGATGAATCATTTTCATAGAGTTAACTGGGTCCACAGAGACCACTCACCGCCTGTAAGACCCGTTACAGTTTTATCTTTCTGCTTCATCATAGCGGTAATATCAATGTGCGGATTCTCCATTGAGATACCAAACTTTGGAAAATCTGACACCATTTCCTATAATAAAAATAAACAGAATAGATGCGCATTCTGGTAAAATTAGAAAAGGCTAATCTATTTTCAAAGGCTCAAATTATATTAATTTTGAACTCTATTTTTCTCTTAACATGCTTACAGCATGCACAAAAATAGAGCATCAACGTTTTTTACAACAGAAATTACTTCAAGATAAGACTTTACACTTTGTTCGTTGAGAATTATAGGCTAAAAAGGATGATTTTGCAGGTTATACAGTCATAAGACAACGGTCAGCTTAAATACACTTAAAGAATTGTAAACTTTCCGCAGGCCTCAACAAATTCGAATTTTTTACCTTGTATTTATGAGAAATATTCAATATGGCCTTTGAAGGGATGCATCCCACATTAAGGCATGTTCCCCCCAGAGTTCCACGATGCTCCACGCACGCCGTACTCAAACCCAACTGAGCTGCTTTGATCGCCGTCACATAGCCACCAGGGCCTCCACCAACGACAACCACATCGAACTGAGAGGAACTGGCTGCCGCGGTAGCAAGGTATCGAATGGAGCAGTTCAATAAACTTTGACGCGGAATGGCAGATTGGCTGACGAAATTAGAACACTGAGGAAAGGCAGGATGGCCTTTCGTCCACAAGAAGCGCAGCATGGCGGAGAATAACTCAGAGGAAAGATAGTGCAATCTCCAAAACGAATATTATGGCCTCGTTATACTAGAAACAAACAAAATAGAAAAATAAACGATTTTGCAGAGTATGCAAACAAATACAAGGCATTTGGTTAGTAGTCAACTCTACGGAGAGAAGAATGGAACCGCAGAGGACTCAGCAACGAACTGGCTGTCACAAATATGGTGGTGAACTGCTGCGATTGAGTTACAAGAATAGGGTGTCGTCCTCTAAGTCTAGGGGTAAAATCAATCAAAAATGGCACGTACGGCAGAAATGAAATAAACTTTTGTCAACTCAGTTAAGTTATAAGTCGCAGAAGAACAATTATCCTATATTAATTTTCAATTTTGCTTTGCTGGTTTCGATACCAGGAGAACGCTCTCGCTCAATGTGGCCGATAAAGGTGAATTTTATATGAACAACAATGTCTACCAGCAACCGACAGCTTTTAAAAGATCTCAAGAATACTGGAGATCGTGGCGCACCTTTATTCCTCTGCTAATAAAAGCTTGTTTTCTGGTTTAATGTCGCGATACGTCTGCCACCAGCGTGGGAGTGGCAACTGTTTCGCTCAGTTGCAATTGCTAATTGTATGAACAAAGGGTTCGTTTGCTTGATCGAAGATACTAGAGAGGGCAGCAGCGATTGTTGAGCGTGATTGAATAACTTTCATTGTGCATACTTTTTTATAGCATGATCAACACACAACGCAATTTCATAACAGTGCTTTTACGTGTTGGAATTATTACTCTGCCATTGTCCGTTTTTTTCCCCGCACAGTTCCCTAGAATGCAGTTGGATCCCCCGTTATTTTGTAGAGTAATTTTCTGCGTTACCATATTCTACAAATGTACACATATCGGAAATAAAGTTGTCAGCTTGAAAACATAAGAATATTTTCAAGTTTGTGCAGTGCGGAAAGCGAAGTTACGTTTGCAGATTAAAACTTACATTGAAAAAAGACCTGTGTAACTACAATACGAAAGGAACTTGCAATGATGCGTCAATTAGTAAATTATATTCACTGACCGCGAAGAATAAGTGAGGTTGTCACTCACTTGGAGTAGCGAGCCCATCAGTAAGGCTGGGCTTTAACAGGGATGGGTGCCAATTTAAGAAGTATTATAGAATAACTCGTATTGCTTATTAATTTTCGAGGTGCTGCATGGACTTTATTGCTAGTCATACATGTCGATTGAAAAGCATTTACTACAGTTTCAAGTAGTAATCTTGCGATTATCCCAAGGAGTTTAACAGAATAAGTACTCCATACACACAGCGTTTGGTTATTATTGGTGGAGTAGACATGTATCCGCTATCTGGGTTCCCGCATTGCTTTGGGCAAGCGTTTAAAAAGTGAGGCAAATTTTTGTATGATATCTAGTATCTTGTCAACTGGTTCAGGAAGAAAATGTACTGTCTTAGTATATAATAAATCAGGCTATGATACATTTGATAGTTCCAAAAATTTTAAAGAATGCAGCAGTAGGATCGAATAGATTTGCCCAAAATTATCTGCGCGTCCTGCTTCAAGAAAAGTCTTGAACAAGTTTTGTCTCTACGTTCATAACTAGCATACGATCAAAAAAGTGTCGCAAAAATGCTTTATGAAGACTGGTCTAGTTGGTTTTTCCTCTTTCGCCTTATTCTTCGCTGTTTCAAGTTGCACATCTTATAAAACCATTGTTTCAAGAAAACACGTGATCGATATTTTTTATCCTGGTGCCTATTTCTAGCATCGGAATATTGCAATCCTTTGATATTTCTTCGCGGTTTCAAAAATGCCGCATTTACACAACTATGCACGGCAATATGTGGCGTTATTTCAGCAGGCTGGAAAACACCTGGTAGCATATCAGGAATTTTCTCACCCTCTGTGCTACCAAGATCTGAAGAAGGTACAGCCACAGCCCACAATTCGACATTCTTGGAAGGCTCTAACTTAGTACACGCCTGAAAATCTTCACAATAATCGTTTTCATTTCCACTATCGAATGAATCTGGTAAAGCCTTTTCACTTCGACATGCGTATGAATCTACAAGTAAATCCCCCTTCATACACATCTCTTTTTCCATAATAGCTTCTATACTGTCCTGAAAAAGATGTCCTAGCATTGAGCAAAGAACGAACAAACGCCTGATACGAAGTAAATATGAAAAGTACCTTTTTCTAGTAGAGAAAGGCAAAGAAAAACGTTCGTAGCATAGCGACACAGGAGACATTTGAGCTCATGATCTTTGAAAAAAGAGAATATACAACTAATGCTCCATGAGAAAAAAGTGGAGTAATTAAGAAACGAAAAAAAAAGGAGAAGAAATATCCTCTCAATATTTACCCGAGAATACTAATCAAAACCAAACAGAATGGGACATAATATCCATGAAATAAGAGGCGCGATATGTTGTTTCCAGCTGACAAAATTGCCTCGCGGAGCTGAAAGTAATACTGGACAACCTGATTAATAAAGCATGAAATAGATTTTATTTTCCAATCAGAAAATGGCAATAGTACACACACAAATAAATTTAAAAAAAATACAAATCAAAAATGCAAAGTATCAGCATATAAAACAAAGATACATGCACCGAATTTCAAAGAGTTACACTATTTTAAAAGTAACAGACCAATTCATCCTTCAAAACGATGTGTTTCCAATTCTGTGCAGCGATGTTATCCGTGAGATAAGAAATAACACGATTTGCAGCCCTTCTCACCAGTTTTACTTTTAGCAAATATGATTGCCGCCGATGTTGATGATGATTCTATAGGAAAAGCGATGATTACAAATTTTTCCCTAACTACAGGCCAATAATGCAAAAAAGTTACGTACACGTTTCAACGAATTTCATCAGAAAAGGAAAATGCTTCTGTTATCTTTAAGTGCAGCGGCGAGAGATAATAACACTATGGCGTGTATAATTTCAGAGTAGAGCGGCTTCATTGCTTGGCTAGAAATATGATTTCAAAAAAAGATTAGCAGTATACAACTGGCCCAAAAAATGCGACTAATGTAGAAGCATATACGAAATAAAAATTAGACTTTTTTATACGTACATAAATTACAAAACTATTTTTTGAGCGTTATCCTTTGCCCACCTCATCTTATACATAGAATAAGTGCCTTTGAAAATAACAAGTGCAAAATTTACCCTTAAAAAACTAATGCTTATACTTTTCAAATAAATGTAATAGAATAATTTCGCAATTCTATACAACACAATTTTGATGAGCTAAAAACGGCAAAAAATAAATTGGAGGAAACAAAACGGTAGAACAATTCTAACCAGCTTCCGTCGAAATGTAAGCATGCTTTTTTTGAAAAGAACTAGTAAGCGATAACACTCAAGTTTCGTTTATTTCATACAAAACGATAAAACGTTCAATGAACCGAATCCTGTTGCACCAGGTAAATCTAGTTTTTCCAGGTAAAAGAGAATCACCAAAAAAAATTGTGGGATACGATTTTCGCACGAATTGGAAGGGGATAGATAATCAAGAAGATATAGCAACCTAACTCATAAAGGTATGCTAACTAGACCCACAGTATATTAGCCTATTCTCAAGCGACATCATCACAAATCTAAAAAGAGCTTGCGCTTGTAACAGGTTCCCGTGTAACTTGAATTTCATCGCATGAAAAAATTTGAAAAAAAGCTGACACTCACGCAAAAAGAATCTGAGCATTACGCTAAATGAAATGAAGAAACGCTCTGCAGTCATGAATTCGATGCTGCAGTAGCTACCATAGATAAACGTAGTTAAAGTCCAGAAAAATGAGTTGTATCTAATTCTTTGCAAACCTTGTATATGATGCGGCCAAGCAAGGATACTTCGTCATCCAACCATTTCACCACATTCCAGACATTAGTCTCTGCCGCCTCAGTGAGAGGTAATGTCTGCATTATAAAGGTGGCAGAAGATACATACTTCTACAAGTGATGGTTACCTATCGTAAATACTTTCAATTACATTGACAAAGTTACTTTAACGTACTCTTATCTACAATATGTTTTACTTCTACAGTTCAGATTGCGGAGGAATTTTGAAGCTTTTTCCATTATTCCACGACTTGCCAAATAGAAGGCAAAACGGCCGACAACACAATCCACAAGCAAATTTTCACGGAGCTGTCTGTATATTCAGTTGACATAGCAACGTGATTGCTTGCGCCGTGCAGACTAGAGCATTTCGGCAAACTACAAAGTAAAAATGCGAGCATATTGTAAAGAGAAATGACGATTGCATGCAAATTAACTCTGACATAACCGACACTAGATCTTCCTGCGATCATGCGCTCACTTATTCCTCGTCGCAGTGTGTTCGTTTCCCCACCCTGGAGACTAGTAAAGTTCAAAGGGAAGATATACCAGATGGATTTTAACGGCATGGCATTGCATTAAAAAAATGTCAAGACCTAACATGTTTAAACGTATACGATTTAACTGATGCGACTGATTTTTTTGAAGCGTCGATGCTAACGTTGGTTATTCTAGCTCTTTCGGCACTACTTGTTTCATTCGTACCAAATGAAAAAGTCCTTTCAGTTGAGCATGCCCATTGCTTGATGTTTATGCAAGATTAGCTTTTGGCTAGGGAAATAGCAAAACAAGCGTATTTCATTTTGCCGTTTTTACAGTTGAGACTAGTTTCACTAATATTTAGAGTCGAGACGCCGAAGTGCAAGTTTCCCGCGAGCATGCGGTATAAATATTTCAAAAAACTTGTATCCTATAAAACTTTTTACCATTCTTACTGAGGAGACAATCAATGATTATCACAGCTACAACTTTCGTAACAGCATTCATTGCAGGTTCAATAACTTCTTTTTCAAAAAGTTTTAGAAAACAATATAACGTCAAAAAGAATAATTTTCGTTGCAAGAAACAAATATTCATTTTCGACACAACTCAAATACTACCAAAAACGCATAACATTACTCCGTAACTACAGAAATCAGCTAAGTTAATTAGTGTCTCCACGGTTGATCTCTCGAATCTCCGTTGAGCTAGCGCTAAACCAGAAAAAGTGCTTACCTGTATAACATTACCGCTTAGAAAAAATATCAACTCGTTTATTTACAAAATCAAAACCTTTTTCAAAAACCTACCCCCTTCAGCATTTATTGTAATGCACTTGAAATGTGATTGATGTAGGAATAAATCATTTCTAGGTAGTACATACTCGATTCTTACATATTTTCGAAGAATTGAATAACATAGCCTTTTTCTACAAAAAAGTAGTAACCCTTTCGTTTGGGGCATCGAAGGAATTTTTTCTGACAATTTTCCAGCTATAATACCTATACAAAGTTTTCTCAATCATGCTTAAGGCAGTAATCAGAAAAATTAAATATTTTTTCCTAGTAAGGGAGCCTGGATAATGCCATTGTTTGCACACAACAAGAATTCTTCTCAAAAGAAGGAACTATAACGGTCACAATACAGTTACAACGCAAAAGATTTCCGAGTAATTATCAATCAGTTACGAAGTTTTGCTGTCGTCCCCAAAAACTGTTTCATTCGATACCTCAGCTTCTGCGGGAACATTTTTTATCGTATGTACCTATTAGAAACAAAGAAACATAAGAGGTAGGCAACGTAAAAAAGGAAATTCGGCTACAAATGATACAGCATAGACTGTATAACCAACACTACCTTGTGCTTTTCAGTAGCCTTTCGGCGTTTCATATAATTATTTGATTGTTCCATTCTGAACCTTGTCCTAAGCTGAAGAGAACGAAAAAAATGACAAGAGAACAGTATTCATTCACAAGGGTAAGATAATACCACTTCGCAATTTCTACAGCAAAAACAATACAAAATCGGCACTAATCTCGTGATAAAATCAGCTATGTTAAGAGGTGGCGCCACATGCAATGAAAGGTACGATGCAGTTTCTTATTGCGGCAAATATGGATGTACGTACCGCATTCTGAGAAGTGTAGTGAGGATTTTTCCATATGATTTTCCCCTGAAAGCTACCTTCCAATATTTTTATAGGATCCATAACAAAGCGGGGACCTGCAAAAGCTCACGTACAGAAAACTCCATTTACTTAAAAATTCATCGTAATAGTTTAAAAGCCTTTGTAAGGCAGTCGCTGCATGTGGTATACAACTCCTGATAAAATTTATTCCCATTGCAAAAAAGTGATATACTCAGAAATCCGATTGATAACAATTTTCTTGATACTAGACAAACCAATTTCAGTCAAAGTTTGCTGCTCTGCCTTCTCAACGATTTTATTCGGGTCTGAAACCATAAAAGGAGATATTTGATAATGGCGGAACCAGATCTTATTGTCATGATAGTACCAACACAACGCATGATCGTGAAAAGGTTTGCTCTTTGGATGATTACGCGGAGTACCAAATACCTGTAAATAAATGGGACAACAAAAAATTCCTTCAGCACATGCAAAGAAATTTTGCTTTCGAAAAACAAGACAAAAATAACTATTACGTTCACAGAAAACATGCCAATGCCAGCCAATCAAAATCATAAGCAACTATTTTATAAATAAGTGATCAACGATGCATACGCAGAATGTGAAGGAAAGGATACAAAATTCATTTTTAAAACACAGGATCTACATACTTGTATAAACAATTCGCGTAGAACTTTTAAGAGCGGAAGCTGGGAAAATGAGTTATCAAAAACCAACAATGGCCGAGAGTATAGCAAGCAATTTCCTGTGAGCTTCAACTCTCCGAGCGTATGAACTGAGAAGAACGACGTAAACAAATAAAAAGCTTCTTCATATTAAAAAAATCACCTCTATCGTCATATCAGAAAAATGGGGAGCGAAAAATGCAATGAGCAAGCCACGCGGCAAAATATGGGCTAGCAAAAATTTAGGAGTAAACAAAATTTGCACAATGTTATTCTTTGCAATATAGTATGTTAACACGCGCTGAAAAATAGTTTCAAGCGCCATAAACGTACGATTATAGATTCGGAATTTCGCAGAGGGCCCATGAGGTGATCGCCCCATCCACATAAATAAATCATTTTTCCGTGATTCCAAAAATATGACATTGTTACATCTAAATAAAGATAACATACATAAAGAAAAGTCACTATTGAGCGCATAATTTACTAAGGATTGTGAGATGCATATAAAATGTGCTGCACTATTCGCCAATTAAATAGAATTAGTGCCAATTCAAAGGACGAAGTAAGGCTATAAGTGCCATTGAAAAGTAACAATTGCAACGAGGATTTCGCAGCTTGTAATACGTTATGACAAGAAAATTGACCAAGTTTCACATAGATTTGTCTAAACTGAACAGTTTTCCACTAAGCATTCTAACTTAAATATACACCCAAAGACACTTACAACGAAAGTTCACACAGTTCATTAATTTCATGAAGGGCTTCCTTCTTCTCCCATTTGCTCTGCAATATCAAAAAATGAATCAGCAACAAGTTCATCTATTACTTGCTCCCATTTCTCAGCAAGTTTCTTTGCAAACAATTTTCAGATGTGCAGCAAATACATAAAATAATCGCAATTAAGCTTCAATCACAAGTCATCTAAGTGTTAGCAGCATTCGAGTTAACACAATATAACTTTCAACTTGATATTTCAGAAAAAAGAAAAAAGTACGCGATGCAGACAATGCCTATATGCCTACCTCTGACTTATGATGCGGTAAGAGTCTTTTAAGATCTTCTAGAAGGTGTCTCTCTCGATGCTTCACTCCCCGCGAACAAAAGAGAAGCGTTCGTTGCTTGTTCTTCCAGCGAAGAGCAGACGGATTTTTAAGATATTCTGCATCTTGTAGAAGATAAGGGTCAAGCGCAGACGACTCTGTCAATGATGGGTCATCTTCGGCCGAAATAATACGTTCAGGAAGACAGTGATTCTCTTCGGTCTTCCCAACGGCATCAATCGTAGTTGGCTCTGCTTCTCTTGATGCTAGAGGGTTAGAAATATCCGCCGATTCCTGAAGAGGAGTTGTCCCTACCGTATGAGGTATCGAAACTTTAACCTTCTTCTTCGGCACTTTGCCACTTTGTTTGTTTTTTGAGGCCTTAACTGCCTTTCGCTTCATTCTATCGTAAAAAAGACGTAGAAATTTGATTTTATTGTAAAAAGATGGAGAAGAGAGTCATTCCTGAGAATAAAGCCTACTTAGTCACAACAAGAAGTAAAAATTTGATATGTTGAAGACAGTGGTTAAATTTTTGTGCGTCTCTTCGTACAAAATTACATGGAAATCAAAAGGTTCAGGACTCTTGCAGTTTGCGATCAAAAATAACCGGGGGCTTTTTAGATGATGATCCTACGCGTACGCAGTGCAGCGAGCCCTAAGGAAGGCCCGCCTAGAAAAACGCTAGCAAACAGTAGGGGAGCCGCCGCAATATTAAAATGAAAAGTGAAATGTAAGGATATGAAATTGTTTGCTGATAAACAAACTGGCTAACAAGTGGTTAAATCCCAAGTTATTGTTACTTTTCAAAGTATTACAAATTGAAAGAATACAAATGAAAGCGGGTAAAAATAATCAGGAAGTTTCAAGTAGCTTCAACTAAACTCTTCATTCATGCATACTTATAGAACAGAAGTATTTTATACAGAGAAACTCATTAGTCAGCATGATCTAAGAACAAAACAAGCGGCGAAATTGAGCGATAACATGCCCAAAATTGACCTCAGTCATATCATTCTGCGCAACGCAATCTACACCAACTAAAGAGAAAAGTCATTTTCTATTGGAAATCAGGCAGTTCGCTACATCACATTGGCTAATTACTGTTCTGCATTAAGTATCAAAGCACAAGAGCCTCAATATCCATTTCGGCACGTAGTAGTGAACCAATTGCTGGCATCATAGCTTCTCTTGAATTATTAATTACAAACAAGCCTCTGTCGATGCTCATCTCACCGATGCAATGATGCGCAGGTACTTTTATTCCAAATTGATAACTTTTCTATATCTGGTTATTTTTTATATTGTTGCGCTCTACGCAACAGGCTGAAGTTAGGACACTTCTTAATTACAAAGCTAGAAGCCTAAGTATAGGACATGGTCATTGTGGCAGCCTACCCGCAAGCCTACGTAGTTTTGTGATAGGTATCTAAATGAACTTCGTGACCTTTAATTAATTAGAAAAGTTATTGCACGTTTTCCGGGGTTTTTATTCGTTTTAACATAAATGTAGAAAACTTTTCGTTTCGTTTGCTTATATTCATAATGTGTAGCAGAATGTAGATATGCACATTTTATTACTTTAAGTACTTATCCTTTATGCAATGCAGATTAATTCTACATTTAACCATCGATGCTGTGTACCTTTGCACATAATTATGTGAAAATGAGTGATAACCTCGCGGATAGGAGCTGGCAATTCATCAGAGCCTTGCCACCTAAGATTGTGATGTATGTGTCCACTAGGCATGTATTGGAGTTCAATAACCTCTAGAAGGCAGGCCTTAACTTTATGCACATTAAGATAAAACCAGGAAGAGAGGCGAGATAGACAAGGGTCTATTGTACTCGTAGGTCGGTTGTCGCAAAGGAGGAATGAAAAAGGGGAGAATGTAGAAGAGAATTT
>JADAQX010000321.1:0-52851 GCA_015476325.1 Cardiosporidium cionae
GGGGGAGAATACTAGAGGAGGGGGAGGGAGAATACTAGAGGAGAGGGGAGAGAGGATACTAGAGGAGGGGGAGATGAAGGAGGGGCGAGGATACTAGGAAGGGGGGAGAGAGAATACTAGAGGGGGAGAGATGAAGGAGGGGCGAGGAAACAGTGAATAGGAAGAAAAAAGATTGGAGAGGTAAAGGGAGAGAATAAAGAAAATAAAAAAGTAAAAAGAAAGAGAAAAGTATAAAAGAAAGAGAAATAAGATGATGGAGTTAAAAAATTGAACGATTTTAAGCAAAATGGAGGAAGGCTTCCTGTGCAATGTGAGAAAACAAAGAAAAAAGTATAATGAATACAAAAAAGAGTTCTCCTTAGAGAAATGCATAGTAACACAGAGAATAGAAGGAGAAATTTGCTATAATTTATATAATTTTTTTTAAAAGAGAGCTTTAGGATTCTCATTTTCTGTTGGATAAATTTATTGTTTGTCATATCGAAATTTTTTCAGAAATCTGTTTGTGATGAAATTTATGAGAATGAACGACGGACAGTTTTGGGTATATATGATGAACAAAATCTACTTTTAATGGAAAGAACACATTGGAGTCTTTTGGATGGGTAAAAATATCTAAAAAATGATAAAACATCAAAGAAAATGTTATTTTTGTCATTTTTTCACTTATTTATATATTCTTTTCAATTTCAAAGCGAATGAGAGGAAAAGAAGAGTTAAAACATATACAAAAATAGATGAGATGCATTCACATGTATTGCTTTGAGTGTAACTTCTGTGTGATTATAACACAAAGAGACGTTAAAATTTTCTCTTTTATTTATTTTATTTTGCTATCTTTTCTATTTTCTTCTTGTATTCGAACTGTTTTCCCTCTTCTTAGATGTCCAGTGGTAACTCCTTTTCAAAATTCTTTGTTTGTGGTGGACACTTCAGCCAAAACAGATAGAGAGGGATGGATGTATGCCACCCATTGGAGAGCCTCTGCATGGTGAGAAGCTCTGCACATCTATTTTTTGTCTTACTTTTAAATCATTTCAGAAACTATTTGTTCTTTTTCTTGTCTTCTTTATATTCCTCTTTAGTTTTCTCTCTTCTCTTTAGTTTTCTCTCTCCTCTTTACTTTTCTCTCTCCTCTCTCTTTCTCCTCTCTCTCTCCCCTCTCTCTCTCCCCTTTCTCTCTCCCCTTTCTCTCTCCCCTTTTTCTCTCTCCCCTTTCTCTCTCCCCTCTCTCTTTCCCCTTTCTCTCTCCTCTCTCTCTCTCCCCTCTCTCTCTCCCCTCTCTCTCTCTTCTCTATTTTTTTTTTTACGCATCTTTACTTTATTTTCTCTTCTTTCTTTTATTTCTACAATGTTTTACTCTTTATCATTTTCATTGCATTTGATTATCCTTTCTTTAGGCTACCCAAAAATCATCTATGGACATTTGTGAGACGACGGCGATGGTATCGCTGCGATTTCACCCCTCCCGCTACCTCCTTTCGTCCTTCTTCTTTACTTTTTCCTGCCACTGTGGAGATATCTGCCTCCACTGGCAATAGAACTACTTTGGGAAGGCAACCTGAAGCGGGGAGGGAAGAGGAAGCGGTCTCTCTTCCCTTGGACGATCTCACAAAAGGAAGACTTCGTTCTTTACGAATATCTCAGATTGCTTCTCAATTCTTCTCTCGTCGAAAAAAGCTACCAGAACGGAAGGAGGCATCCCCTGATGCGATGGAAGGATTCCTTCTTGGAGGCAGAGAGGAAGAAGCACCCTTCTCCTCTCCGTGTCGTATAGATGCCTTCACGGCTTCCTCTTTCGGTGTTGGTGGGAATCCACACGACCGGGAGATGCATACCTTAGTGGGCACTCTTTCGTCTATAGAGTGTCTATCTTCCTCTCTTTCATTGTCTACATCTTCCTCCTCTGCGGAGACCTTCCTCCCTGGAACCTGGGTAGCCTCCCCCCTGCGAAGTTCTCTCTCTGAAAAGTTTCCCTCGGATATTCTACCCTCTAAGAATTCTCTCCCCTCAAAAGGGGAATGGGATACATTGATGCCGTACGCAACCCCTCCCCCTCCCTTACCTTCTTTGACTACTTTTTGTGCTGAGAAAGAGGGGGGCTCTCAACACGAAGATCCCCCCTCTTTCCTTCTACCTCCCACTGTCTGTACAGGGGGGGAGCAACGGGGGGGTGCTCTACTTCCCAAGATACAATCCTCGGGAGAAACCACAACAATCCCCACTCCTCCCTCTATTCTCATCCAAAAATCTACCGTTTCAACGAATCTTTTAAAAAACGAGAATAGAGGCTATGGATGGGTGGATTTGCTTTGTTTTCTTCACAATTTTTTTCGATTTAGTCGAAGGCTTTCAAAGCAAACATATTTATTACCTTTGAGAGAGTTTAACACTGCGTGGAAGGATCGCCGTTGTTTTATGATAGGTGATTTGGATTCTGGTAAGTAGAGGAAACGGGAGAGGAGGGCGGAGGGTTGATGGAGAGAATGAAATAGAGAGTATGAAATAGAGAGAATGAAATAGAGAGAATGAAATAGAGAATATGAAATAGAGAGAATGAAATAGAGAGAATGAAATAAAAGGCAAAAGAAAAACAATGGGAAAACTTTGGTAGGCCTCCCTCTTTATATTGGAAATGTTTCAGAATAATTAAAAAAAATAAATATATAAAACTAAAATTTCTTTATTAAAACTGTTTCTACTTTCTGTTAAATGCGTTTATGGGTAATTTTTTTTCTTAATTTTTTTTAGAGCTGTATTTAAAGTATTTTGTTATCAAATTATTAGTTCTTAGTGTTGTCTTTATCTTTATATTTGAATGTTTACACAGCCATCACACGAAAAGTATTGGAAGGAGAGGAATCCAAAGAAGATGGAAAGGGTGAACATTTTCATTTTTTTCAATAGACGTGGAGAGATTCTTTTTCTGGGAGGGATATGGAAGATAGAAGAGAGAAAATATAAAATATTAGAAGAAAAAAAGATAATAACAAAGAAAACAAAGTTTTTATACTTTGATGTATATTCATTAGAATGAATAAATAGAATATATAGAGGAGAAATATTCCATGAGATGTAATTATTAAGTGGCAATACAAAAGAATCAAACTAGAAATAGAAATTTTCTTTTTAGAAATTTAAATATTTTTTTTTAATCCATGCAATATATATATATATATTTTATTACAGAAACATTACAAAAATCTTTACTTCGACGAGATTCTGGGATATCTCATCGTTTATTTCGCTTATTTAAAGAAACTCGAGCCAGTGCAGTCAAAGTCACTTCTTTTGTATGGGAATGGAATACTTGGTTGGAACGTTTTATCAATCTTTTTAGTTGGAAAGATTTTGATATTACGATGGTAAGTTTATTTTATATTTTTTGGTTGATGAAGAGGAAGAGGAGGGTGAGCAAACACTATTAAAGTTAGAGTATGTTTAAAAAGAAAATTTTTTTTATTTTTTAAAAATGGATTTACACCCGTAGTTGTATGTATATAATTTTTTATTTTTTTTTTAAATATATAAAATTATTATTTTAGTAAAAAAATTTCTACATTTTTTATAGTTTTCATTCTTTCTTTATTTTTTCAGTTAGTTTTTTCACTTCTCTTCATCCTCTTTTTTATCTCTATTTTTATCCATCCAAAATGGTTTCTATTGGCAAAATGGATGACTCTTTTTCGAAGAGTAAGTGGAAGAAGAATTTTAATAATAAAAAATGAATTGTATTTTTATTTCATAAATTTTATTTCTTATTATTTATAATATACAAATTTTTAAAGGGATATCATCGAAATTTGTGGCGATCGTTGGCTTGGAATTGTACTCATCGTCATATTGAAGAAATTTTGCAAATGTTTTCTCTATCGTTTCCTTCTTCTCTTTGGATGGTAAAGAAGAAAATTTTGATGGAAATAAAATTCAAAAAATAATAATGAAATTAATGAAAATTCAAAAAATAATAATGAAATGAAAAATATATTAATGAAATTTTATTTTCAAAAAGTTTAGAAAATAGAGAAGCATCCCATTGTGTATACATTTTTTTTTCCTACGCATAGTTGTAAAGAAATTATATTATTTTTTTCGTATAGAAGTGAATAAATATTTCCTTTCATGAAAAAATGAAAACTTATAAAAATAATTTTTAATAAAATAATTATTTTGCCAGGCAAAAGACGTTGAAAGGATGCGTTTGGCTATTAAACAACGCTGTGGTGTTTTACTTTCTTCTAAAGTTTTACGTGTATAGTTTATAATTAATATATATGTATAGATACATATATAGGTCTAGATGTATATAATTTTATTTTTATAGAGTTTATAATTAATATATATGTATAGATATATATAATTTTATTTTTAGTTAAATATATAAAAATATACAGAGTTCCATTTCTTCTCTATAAACAATTTTTTGTACGTCTATATCTATTTTATGGCTATATTTTTCTTTTAATATTTATTTTAGGAAGCTTTGGATGAAGAAGATGTAACGATGGCTGTACTTCTTTCTTGCAAAGATTTACGTCAATTTCCGCAGTTTCAAAAAACGAGTTGGCTGTTAAATTTGATAAATCATTCAACAATTGATGCAAAAAATGATCAAATTGAAGCTTTTGAGAAGGAAGAATTTATTGAAGAGGAAGACATGCGAATGGAATTATAATAATTTTTATATTTATTATTTTTGGTGATTTTTATGAATTTCTATTAATTGCGTTTCTTTCTTTCATTTGTATACATTACAGAGAATTCATATGAATTTCAGATAATTTTCTAATCCAAGTAGAGTTTTTGAAGACTTTTTATAAGCTTGCTCAAATTTCTCTTCATTTCAAAAAAAAATTTTCATTCTCATCTTCTTGGATGTTTATGTAAAAATTAAAAAACGCGTGTGAACTAGAGAAATATATTTTTTTTTTGTTATTCACAATGGGAAGAAATGTTTCTTTTTATTCCACAAAAAGGTATTCCTTTTGCAGGTTTTTCACATTTTCAAATGTTTCTTCCAATTTTATGATTTTTCAAACTTTTTTTATAAACAGGAAGATTACTTCTTTTATTTGAATAATTCTCTGTAGCACTTTCTAATCTTTTTCAACCTGTATGTATCTGTTAGAGAAAATGAAGAAAAAGAAGGAGGAAAAGAGGAAAAATAAGGAGAAAAACTAAACTGGCCAAAAATGAAATACTTTTAAAAAAATAAAATATAAAACTTTTTTATGCCACTGCTTTCCTCCCCCCTGTATTTGATTGGACTATCCAAACATTCAAACTCTTTAAAAATGATAACACTATGTGTTTCAAATAACTGCTACCTTTGAAAATATTTTCTCTGCTATATTGAAAAAAAGAATCTTCAGACCCACCCTCCTTCACTCTCTCTCTTCTTTCCCTCCCAAACATTCGAATTCCTACACGTCTACACCTTTATTGAGAAATATTTCATTATACACACAGTGCATGTATTTTCACATGCCTCTTCATTTTTCGAAAAATCATTCAAATTTAAAACTATCGGGAATTTTTCAATTTTTCTACCCTTAGAGGGGGGGGGAGAGGACAACAGTCTACCCTTAGAGGGGGGGGGAGAGGACAACAGTCTACCCTTAGAGGGGGGGGAGAGGACAACAGTCTACCCTTAGAGGGGGGGGAGAGGACAGTAGTCTATACTTTGAGGGGGGAGACAATAGTCTATACTTTGAGGGGGGAGACAATAGTCTACTCTTAGAGGGGGGGGAGAGACAATAGTCTACCCTTAGAGGGGGGAGGGAGAGACAATAGTCTACCCTCTAAGAAATCCAGCATTCTATCCACAGAGATGAAAGCATGCCTTATAAGTGCTTCCCACACACTTAAGGGAAGGTGCAGCATTGCTTTTATCTTTCACAAATATCTTTATGAAAGTTTTCTTTCGTTTCTCCAAAAGAAAGAAAAAGGATACCCACTGAAACTATATTCATCCTTCTAAAGTAGAAAATTTTCTTTTTACACCTTTGTGTCCCATTTTCATTCGTAATACTTCTAATCCACCTTCATTCATTGGACGAAAATCTGAGGGGAGTAAAACTTCTGCATAATCCAACAATTCTTTGCATACATTCTTCATCGTGTGTTCTCCAGCACCAGTGACTTCTGCAATCTTTGATGCCTTTGGAAATTCACTCTCACGAACACTACAAAGTTGGACAACGAAAAAGATTGCACCAGCAGCCAATGTATTTGGCCTGAACGAAATGAAAGAGGGGAGAAGCGATGAGAGAGAGGGGAGGAAAGAAAGAGAGGGGATGAGAGAGAGAGGGGATGAGAGAAGAGAGGGGAAAAGAAAGAGAGAGGATGAGAGAGAGGGGGGAGAAAGGAAGGGAGGAGAGAGGGGAGGAGGATTGGGGAAGGAGAGAGGGGAGGAGGATTGGGGAAGGAGAGAAGGGAGGAGATAGAGGAGGAAGAGAATGGGAAGGAGAGAGGGGAGGAAAGAGGGAAATGAGAAGATACAGAAAAAGACAAATTCCAAAACGAGAAAAAATGAAAAAAAAAATACAAAAAATAACAGAGGAATAAAACCTAATTACGAGAGACAACTGTACAATCTCTCGGGGGAGCATTCTCTCATTCTTGATCCTTTGAATTGTATGAAATGAATAAACGCATACTATTTTGCAAGTATTTCAAACACATCGCTTATAGGACAGAAAAGATGTAATGAAATAAAATTACTTCTCATGCTTTATGCTTCACGAAGTATCTCATAGCTTAGGCTGAAGTATGTCTCTCTCCTTTGAAAAAATTATGAAGTGCCACACATTTGGGTGATAAAATTTACGAAAGATAAAGTCTACAATTTAAGTATACAGAAATGCATCCATCCACAAAAACAGCAAAGAGAAAAAGTTGCAGTTCCTGCGTCCATTTAAGAATACCAACTACGCCTCATCCCTCCCATTTTCTCCTCATCCTCCTCTCTTCTCCCCATCCCTCCTCTCTTCTCCTCATCCTCCTCTCTTCTCCCCATTCCTCCTCTCTTCTCCCCATCCCTCCTCTCTTCTCCCCATCCCTCCTCTCTTCTCCCCATCCCTCCTCTCTTCTCCCCATCCCTCCTCTCTTCTCCTCATCCTCCTCCTTTCCTCTCCTCTTCTCCTCATCCTCTCCTCATCCTCCTCTCTTCTCCTCATCCTCCTCTCTTCTCCTCATCCTCCTCTCTTCTCCTCATCCTCCTCTCTTCTCCTCATCCTCCTCTCTTCTCATCCTCCTCCTCTCCTCTCCTCCTCCTCTCTTCTCCCCATCCCTCCCATTTTCTCCTCCACCTCCTCTTCCTCATCCCTTCCTCTCCCGTCCACGTCTACCGATGAGAGGTTGTGATGTAATGCTGAGAGCGTTTGGTCACATGCTCAGCTATATCCGTGATATTGATAGATAAATTGAGCCGTGAACATAATCTAAATAAAAGTAAAAAGAATGAAACACATCAAAATATTAAAGAAAAACTCCTGAAACGTTTTTATCGCTTCTATCCTCCTCAAAACGGTGCACCTTCGTCCCCTTCCTTCATTCCTCCTACTATCCAAGATAGTGGCTTCTTCTATAGCGCTATTTCTTCCCTATTTTCTCTATATTTCATAGTTTGTCTTACCACATGCGTTTACTAGGAAGAAATAAAAAGAAAGAACGATTCAATAAAAGCTCCTGTAAAGCAATTTTTATACACACCATGCCCATGCGTTCTCCTCCACCCTTTTCCATCCCTCCCTCCCAGAATTTCCATGCATTCTATACAAACTCTATATCCACCCATAATTTCTTCCTTCACTCGCAATTCACCTTGGGAGAAGTTGGGTGGCACTTTCACTGAAAGCAGGGCCTCGTTGAGGTAATAATTTCTTTACACGATTTATCGCCTTTCCCAATTCTTTTTCAGTTAAAGAACGATCATAAATAATCAATTCTTTTATAGTACGCGTTAAATTGGCTTCTCGACAGGCCAAATAGATGACAGCCAGCATAGAGAGCATATTTCCTCGATTTTTGAGTTGATTCATTTCCTAAGATATCAAAGAATTCCACAAAAAGGGAGTGAGAGAGTGAGAGGAGGGGGAGAAGAATGAGGAGAGAGAGATAGAGAAAAAACTACGATCCAAAAAAAAGGAGATATGGATTAAAGAGTAAATTAAAAAAACAAGGAAATCAAGATAGAAAGAAACAAAGAGAATCTCTATGCTGCAAAAAATGATAATGAAACGATAAAAATTGATGAGAAGAGAAAGCCTTGCAAAGATAAACCCACTCGTAAGCATTTCTTTCATCGTTAGGCAGTATAGAGAATGATAAGCCCATACAAACAAGCCCTCTACTTTCCATTGTATTTTATTTTACTATTTTTCTCACCCACAGCTAAAGGATATTCATTCATCTATAAAAAAAATCGTTTTAAAGAGATTCTCTTCGCTACATCTAGTTATGAGTAAACTGTACTTGTAATTCTTTGGCGATTTCTTTCGCAATTTCAACAATATTTTCTCGCAATGAAAAAGCTTCAGCAATTAATCGAAGATGCTGAAAGGCAGAACGCAGTAATTTATCGTTGCTACTGAGTGAAGTACTCGCTTCATTTAATTGCTGAAAACGGCGGCTGCCACCTAGCATCGTCGTTCCAGCCACACCATCGTCCAGCCAATGATCAATTGCTTCACCCACACGATTTCTGTCGGCTCCTCTGCTTCCTGTGAATTAGAAAAACAGATATATAAAACACGATGAAATGGAAAGGAAATGCGGGTGGGAGAATAAAATAGAAATGAACAAAGGAATAAAAAGAACAAAAGAGATATACTATAAAGAGATAAGAAGTAATAGAAAACGAGACGAAGCAGGTACAAATGTACAGGCATGAAGAACAGCATGAGTGTATACGCACGTACAAATTCTCTACAAAGATAATTCACCAAGCAAAAATAGCAACAACTAGCAATTCCGAAAAATGAGAAAGAATATCTACTCAACAACAATGATGCAAGCTCTCCGTAATAGGTGTGTGGGTTTACCTGAGGAGGAATCATGGCAAAAATTTCTCCATTCCTGTTCTTCAGACATAACTTTGCTCTCAAGGATGAGGCCGCATTGGCAGCATAGCTCATCACCACTGGATTGATCATACACAATTCTACCCATTTCTTCACAATTTGGGCAAAATTTTGAATGCCGTGTAGTTCCATAAAGATTGTAACCAGTTTTGCGTTGAATTTTGTCTAAAGGATAAACAGATATACATAAATCCACTAAATAAAATGTCAAGTCTGGTATAAGAGATAACTCCGCATAGTTTGATAGCACAAACAGCCCAATACGTTTTTCTAATAACGAATATGTTTTTACGAGAAAGCACTAATACACGAAGCATACATACTAAATATTCTTCTATACACTAAGACATGCATTCTACTCTCTAAGAATATGGTGTAAAATGGAGCAAACGATGTTAGCAATGATTGAATTGAATGGGCACTATTTCCTTATATATATATAACAAATGATCGGCTGAGCAAGGATTTCATGACTCAATAATTAGCATAACGAGCTGTACATATCACTCAAATGAAAATATACAAGCTCTCTTTATTCGGAAGAGCCACCTTGCTTTACGAAAACTATCGCATCAAAAAGTATGGCACCATGTCATAAGAGATGGAGCTACAAAAAAAAAGATGCAAATTACTCATCCAGATCATACCTGCAGTTGTTGAGCGTGGTGGAGAAACATTTTTTGGGTTAGTAGGTGCTGGGGTTCGAAATGTTGCTTGTGATCTTTGTGAACCAACTGCTGAAGAACTTCCATTTACTCTGCTGGAGTACTTTCTCATCCTTTCTTGTAAGAAGCTCAAAGCTTCCCCATTAGATTTGCTTGCCATATTTCTTCAGTATTTAGAAGAGAAGGCACAAGAAAATCTAAATAGCAGTTATATTTCCTATAGCCGTGCAATACAACGAAGGATGTTGCATCGCAGGGTTCGTATCGGGCTCACAGAGAAAAGATGTTTCTTATCCACCATGCCAAAGTCTCCCAAATTGAAAATG
Source organism: Cardiosporidium cionae (assembly GCA_015476325.1). Lineage (NCBI taxonomy): Eukaryota > Apicomplexa > Aconoidasida > Nephromycida > Cardiosporidium > Cardiosporidium cionae. Next base: position 10,075 of record JADAQX010000321.1, read on the forward strand.
CTCATTCCATAAGCACAAGAAAAGCAAATAAAAATGTCCATACGGACAAGAGCAAGAAGGAATGTACACGATAGATAGTAATTGATATGTTAACCTCATAGGACAAGAGCTACCATTCACAAAAATATAGAAAAACGATCATCCGAGTTGCAAACCAGAGCACTTGTTTTGGCAATTTGTACCAGCACGTTGTCTATTAGCGAGCGCATCTTCTAAGGCTAGGACATTGCGACACTGAAAAAATCACAACGCGAAGAGTAAGTGAAAAATTGAAGTGCCTTATCGGGAAATACGCTAAAATAGTCATAGCATCCGCTTGATATTCTTTTTTTTAGCAAAAGCGTAGCATGAAAAATGTATTCGTTATGACCGCGCCCATTATATGCTCTTATACCGAGTTGCAAAGCCCAAAATTGCTACAGCTTAAATTCACACTTTCAAACGAGTTTCAGAGGAACTGATGCATTAATCGTTTAGCTGTACGCTACCTTGTGGGTACTAATTTCCTAATAATTAACAAAGAAAGTATATTCCTTTCGTGCAGCACGCAGAATGCCCCCATACATAACAATGAGAGGAAGATTGCTGCGCCTACTTTAAGGCAGATAGTTGTTTTATATGGGATCATCCATTTCCTTGTAAGGGTATAATTTCTGAATGTAGCAGTTAAGTAAATGCCCTCCCGGCTTACTTCGTGAAGTCTGCTTTTCATTGCCCTAGCAAAATGTAATCATGAATATAACGAGCAGCACGTACGTGCAAGTACCATCTTAAACTGCTGCACCCACGAAAAATAATGTTATTTGTGGGCATACACCTTCGGTAAAATTGCATGGCTCCTCAAAATAGCTATTTAATAATATTCAATTTAGGCTCCACTGTTACAGGCTTATTCGTTGCTCCTACTTTCCATTTTTTCTTTGTATTTCTTACTGGAACTCATACATCTGAAATTCCTATTTGCTTCATTACCTGATAGCAGCGCATTTTTCTTCCACTACGGTAATCAACTGTTCTGTTTTGATAGCAAACATGGCAAATTCGACTGAAAAGAAGCTTATTTTCCAAGACAAAGTGAGGGCTATGGCATATAATTCAGATTATGCCATTAAGCAATCAAACTTCATATATATCGTCCAAAAATATTACTACTGGCTCGATTTACACACTTTTTATTACCACAGATATTATTCGAGTAATAAGTTAAATTACAGGAGCTGTAGCAGTGGTACTGCAACAAAGCGGGACACCTATTCTTAATTAATATTTTATATTGTTATAATTATGCTATCTTTATAAAAATTACCTTTTTAATACGTAGTTGTTTTTCTTACACTAATGAAGCCAACAATACGCAGTTTCCCCGTTTTCCCCCAAGAGTATCGCAGTGCACATAAAGCGATGTAACATCATTGAGCCGCAATGTCGGAGCAGTCGAAATTACGAGACTACTTCCTCGATGTTTCCCGCAACTAGGATGCGCTTATTTTTACACCTTTGAGAAAGAGAATGAGAGACTAATAATAACGAGGAGTTTCACTTTTTCATATATATTCTTTGGTTCTTTTTATTTTAAACAGATGCATGAAGGAGTGAATGACTTTTTTCCCTTATTTAGTTCCACAAACAGTAGTTAGCGTGGAATAAGTTTATGTTTTATTATACGGATTAGTGAAAATACCCTCCTTACCAACTAAGTAGAATCAATCTATTACTGCATAAAAGAACTATATCAGCAGGAGTCTTTAATACACGACTGGCAGAACGTGACTAATTCTAATTCGAACAACTCACAGAAAATACCACGCTCACAGGAGCTGTATAATATATGGGACAATGCATCACCTTGTCTTAGCTGCATAATTCTTTCACTTTCCAAAAGATACAAAATTAATGTATTTTTCCATGAAATATTTTTCTTTAATTGAATATTTGCACGTAACAAAAATACATGCTAAAGAATACGTGGAAAACCGCTTAGAAATGCTCTAAAAAATCCCATACTTATAATCCTGAAGCAATCAGTGCCGTTTTGGAAAATACGTGTTTTCACTTTATCACTTTGAAATTCTCATGGTGGATAATTTTTATAAAAAGATAAACCAAATCTGCTTAGGCTTGTATTGTATTCTTGATTAGGGCAAACAACCTTTCGTTCTAAGCAAGAAAAATAGTTAGTATTACGCATGATGGGGACTAGCTTGTGGTGAGACAGAGACACAGTGGTATACTCACAGCATTCAGTTCCGTGCATACCCTGAACTTTCGAGCGAGCTGCTAAAATATGAGGACTTGAAATGAATATTTTCCTTCACAATTGTTTTATGTATTCTAAAGACTGGTGAACTGTCAAACGCTTTATAGGTTTGCTTTAAGGTATAAGTATGAGGCAATACATAACTTTTTGGTAAGCAGCATCTCTCAACTTTGGTTTAACGTTCAGCTTTTTTTCTACGTCAGTATGCGGCCCTAAAGCGCCAATCGAACAATATTTTCGTGTAACAACATTTTCATGCTGCAACAAGGTTCAAAAATTCCGATTATGTATACGGACGTGTCAACAGTCAAACAAAAATTAATTGAATATCGCCTGAACAATATCTCTCTTTTGCTGCGACAGACCATGGTCCCAACTATCAATTTATTGAAAAACAGAAAATCCGCTTTGTATTTGAGCTAAATTTTTGACGCTTTATTATTAAAGTTTCTGCTTATACCGCAAGCTTAACAGTCAAGGTGTGAAAAATAATATTTTCTTTCGTAGTAAGTTTGAGAAAAATTCCATGATGTAGTTTGAATAAAAATCAGTTTATTGTCAGAACTCTGAAATGTTGCTAATTCAATAATCGTGCAGTACTTTGTAATATTGCCAATTAGATCATCTTTGAAGTAGTTAAATTTTTACTAAATACAAAGGAATGAGCTGCTCCTTAACATTTAAGTGAAATAGATGTTCCTGATGACTCGGCATATAACTTGTACTAGACTTGCCTCATATAATTCGCTGTGTCAATGAACAAAACTCTAAGACCTGTAGATGAAAAATTAAATTAATTTCCTATTTGATTCCTTACAAGTATAAAAATTGTCCTTTCTTTGTTTCATCTTGCACACAGAACATTTCTAAGATTGAATTGAGCTACGGTGTTTCGATTGAACAGAATTCCCTGCTCTCTTCCTTGCCTTATAAATTAATCAAAGATACTGTGATCTCAAAATGTATGATACGACCCGAAGTAAAGCGCAAACTGTAAGAAAAAAATGGTTTAATTTTAATTATCGAAAATAGCAGTAAAATATTAGAAAAACCATTTATATTAAAAGTGATATAGCAGAGCAAAGTGATACCATTTTTAATCCTGCTACTAATATAAATATGTAATAAGAAGCCAATTTCCATAATAATCATTTTTGTAAAGGTTTTGCTAGGACCCGCATTGACAGAATATGTAGCTAGGGGGCCGTCATGAATCAAGCAATTACGTTAAAAATTAGCATTTTTATATCAACTAAATCACCGGCTCATTATCACTTAAAAATCCTATTTGTAATACAGGTGCCCAAACTACTTGCTTTATTTGGAGTGCTTTCTGCAGTTTCACTAGTCCTTACAATCGTTGTGTTCTTCTCTTTTTCCAAGAAAACTGGTGACGAGGAAATTGTAATCGTACCTGCCATTTCCAATGAAAAACCTTGGTCAAACGAAAACACTGTAAATTTATTGGAAACTACAGAAACTAATCAGCCCTTGCATTCTCACCAAAAAGATTATTCGCAGAAAGCAAAAAACGTTGAAAGCCCCAATAATTATCGCGGAATCGCGTCGCATAACATGCATGATACAAGTTATCCTCACATTGAGGTAAATAATTATGGCAGGTTTGCTTTGAGCAGTACTGCCATTTTTTCATTTTGCCAAATCTGCAAGCTGTGATATTTTTTTTGGTGGATGGAAGAACAAAAGCAAGGAATTAATGAGATTCTTAAAGAGTACCATCTTTCTTGCTGTTTAATCAAAAAATCACAGAATTACAAACGTATGCACATCGCAGTCTTATTAGTCGGAAATACTTAGTGGCCATTTCTATATATTGTCAGGAGATAGTGTGATTCGTTAGACAGAATCAGAGTTCGTCTCTTAACGATTAATAATCATCCATTGCCTGTACAATTCTCAAACGTGTATCACAGCTTGATGATGACGATAGCGATCATCTTCGCATATATGATGAAAATTCACTGACTCCGCAATATTATATTCCATTTACCGATGGTCAAAGTAACGGAAAACATACAGTAGGAGTGCAAATTTCTACAGGTGCAAGTTTGTTTTTTTCTATGCGCTTTGAACAGTTCGTCAAACGTTTATTTTTTGTTTTTACCTAACTCATTTTTCGGTTTGCATCCACATTTTTATAGTTTTAACAAACCTTGAATAAATATCTGTTCCTACACACATTCCAGAAGAAGTTCCATTTCAACTGGAAATATTTAGTAACTTTCCAGAAAAGTCGATACTACATGGTCTCTACGAGTTAATGCTGGCCGATCCCGCGGACACAAAGCCTCATTTGAATCACGGAAGATTAATCTGGCAAAAGGTAAGCTATACAAGCTATTTTTAAGTTTTATGTAAATATTAAGTAGCATTGCAAAAATTTATTCATCACTATAACAATTTGCGCACTTTGACAGTGAAGAAAAGTGTGCATACGAACTTACTTTAATGCTAATCTATTTTATCTTGTATTTGAGCTCGCAAAGCTCAACAATATCCACGTGAAAAGACTACTTACGTTGGGGTTTACGTATGCTGCATTAAACCTGAAAATCAAAATGCCAAATTGTACAATCATGTACCTTTTCTCCTTTACTGAAATTTTGGAAATTCCAGAGTACCCCACATCAAGATCACTACCTCTATTATGATCATTCACAAAACCGATGGATCATCAATAACAAACTTCAATTTAAAAATCCAGACCCTCTAGCATCTCTTCTCCATTCTGCTCCGCTACCCCTATCACAGAAGCATGCTGATGAAAAATACAGTAATCATGTCCCACCTTCTGAGTTCCAGTGGAAGGTTTGCCCAAATAAATTACAAAATGGAATAAGGAATGGGGAGCTGTATGTAAAGGGTGAGCATCTTGACATCGTATCAAAACCATTTAGCTTAATAAAATACTCTGCGCATCACTCGGTGCAAGCTTCACTATACTGGGGCTTCTGTAATATTTTTTGTAAGAAAATGTTTTTTGACTATACTGTAGCTTATCCTTATAAATTGAGCCTATAATTCCGCGTAGTTAGACAATTTTACTTTTTCAATAAACCAAGTCCTCTATATATTTTACAAGAGATATACCTCATCGTAGTATAATTAACTTCTTGTATAAACTACGCTTACTCCAAATTAAGCAGCTACTTTACATCAAATTTAACGCGCAATATTTTTCAGAATCTACAAAGACACCCCATCAAAATATTATGATGCAATTGAACAAAGTGTATCTCTTTAATGAGCTAGAAGATATAGAAGATGACGAATCAATATTTGATGGCATCTGGAATGACGACACAGAGAACGAAAAGCACAATCATACTGGCGAATCGTATGAAGATGATGAAAATATCTCATTTGGATCAGATGATGAATGGGAAATTCTTAACTCTAAGGATATTTTCCAAACACATTGGACATTTCTTTCACCCGAAGTGTATCATACTTTCCATGAAAAGCATGACAAATTTGATCATAGCGAAATATATAAGAATCCAGTAAAACATCTTACATCAAATCGGCACATTGGCCCAGTTGTAGACCCAGAAAAATAAATTAGACACTAAAAATAACAAAAATTAATCAAGAAAATTGTCCTTAAAGCATTTAAAATTATGATATATTATCCATCCAGATGTATACTTTCGTATAAGGCAACTTTAGCATTATAACTTGTCACAATCTTTTACAAAGACGACGTGTAACCAGCCATGCCGCACAGCACAATAGAAACCATGTAGTGGTAAGATAGAAACAATCCCTGTTACGTTCAATGAACTCCTTGGTCAATGTTTAACTTAATAGATTAGCACTTAAATATCTTTAATTCTTTTTTTCAGAACACTTATACGTAAAGTAACAAATAAGGAGAGCATCTGATAAACTTTAAATTTCTCAATTGATTATACGCTTCAATGAAAACGCCCTGACTGTAACTTTTCATTAAAAATATTTTAAAAAATTCCAGGGAAATTGCAAAGAATTATTCATAATCATTGTGAATTGCTAGAATTCCACTTTTTTACAATAGCATTCTCGTCGGCTGAGTCATACTTCATATATCCAACTTTGTCATATTTTGAATCGAATTTATCGAGCCAATCACTGATAATTTGTCGCTCAGTAAGGGAAAAGTTTTGCCAACGTGAGGGTAACTAAAAAGCATAAAAAAATTACGAAGCAATTTTTCTAGCAAAATTAAACTTTCGGAAACTAAAAGAGTACCTTATCCAAGTGTTCTGCGTCAATAGACATTGTGGAGAGAGCAAGCGTTGCTTCATGTCCGGCAAAGATGTGATAAGTACCTGTATGTTCAAAAGATTGTTTCTGCATAGGCATTTATGAGGTTTATACTATACTTCAATCACAAAAAATAAAATAAAATAATGTAATTTACGCTTTCAAAGAGTCTCCTTTGTCAAAACTGACCTTCAGCTCCGTATAAGTCCCTACCAGATGGATGAGATGTCACATCGTAAACGGTTCCACATACGCTTATATAGACCGGGTTACCGCTATGCAAGTTCTTGTCACCATCGAACTCAGATAGTTCTTGTAGCGTAAAGCAGTGAGGAAAATTGAATCTAGTTAGCAGATATTACATGTGTGCACAAAAACATGAGACCATGAAGAAAAATTAACGATATAATATTATCCGCGCAAAGCAGTGCGTCTAGTTCAGAGAAACGAGAGAATGCGGGTAAAGAAAACTAAAAATACACTGCTCAAAAACAGCGATCGCTAAGTAGTATATCAGCACACCGAAAATAAAACACTAAGGCAATCACTTCAACGAGCATTCCAAAAATATAAAAAATGGCGATACTTACAGAATCCCAGCTGAATAAAAATACTATGAAAAAATTAATATTAATATTAAATAACCAAATACAGGTTAGGAAACTCTTGGCTTGTAGGATGAAATAAAACGTTAGTCAATTATCTGACGACATAAAGCCACATACGGTTTAGGGGGTTTTTCATCCACTTTCTCTACTTCCTTCACAGAAGCAGAAGCACATGTTGAGCGGTACCAAAGAAGAGAAACCGCAAAGAGAATAAAAAGAGCTACAAACAAAGAACCACCGATTTCGTTTATAAGCTGCAGTAACATTTTGATGTGACAGCTGACTTTTGTTGCAAATTTTGTGCTCCACGATCATAGACAGGAAGTTACCGATCTCTTCTCCGTCGGAGATGTGGTAATTGATTTACCTGAAGATAGCTGCAACTTTAACTTGGCTTAGAAAATATCAATAACAGAAACACTGAAATTTTTGGCTTATGATGTACTATAATGAGAGAACAGACTGACGCACCCGTGATTAAATTCTCCACGAATAGGTGAAGTGATTGCACTTCATGGTTAGAGTGTTGACATAGAATGTAAAGTTGCGAAGAATAATTAATTCAAATGCTTATTACTCTTTGTTGTAAACGAATAAACATACTTTTTTCCGTCATGCATTCTTCTAGGAATTCATCGCCGAGAATACGTCTCAATCAAGAGCACATGTAGATGATACTTGTTCGAACATGTTGTCTATTTCAAATTGCCATACGGCATCATAAGTAAGCACATTTAACAGAAAGAGATCAAAGCAACTTAGTGTTTTCTGAAAGTACTGAAGGAGCGCTTGCACGAACTTATGACTCAAGCAGCTGATTCCTTAAATTATTGGATGAAATTAGTAATAGGGAAACTACAGTTACTCTTGAAAACATGTGCAACTTCCTAGACAAATTACTGCTGTAGGATATATGACAGGAAAGAAGCTGCGAGTAGGAATATGCTATGCACAAATGAATGCTTCGATTACATAACTATCGAATTTTGAGGTTGCTCATGTATTTGGTAGGAGGGGCTATTTTAGGAAAATTTAGAATAATAGTGTTGCAATTTCATGATACGCATATCTCTGTAGCAAACAGCTAGGCCGTTGGATTGCATAGAATGAGGTGGCTTTCTACAACAAATATACAAAAACAGCAAATACAGAAAATGATTTCAATACTCTAATAATTGAAAATTGATCGAACAAGGTTTTTTCGAATTATTTGTAAATCGAAGACTTCTCGCTCAGAAAAACTGAGAGAAAACCATCAAACCACGATACTGTTGTTGTGTTGGAGTCTTTTTTCGAAATAACTAACGCGAAGGGTGATATAATTTAGGCAGCGATTACAGCCGTTACAGAGGCTCTTACAATTATTCATATTGGCGCGAAATAAAGAATGAATGGAAGGAAGCAATTTTCAAGATAACCTGAAAAAAAGGCAAAGAAAAAACATAAATAGGAAGAGCAAAGCACAGTTGTGTACTTGGATGTAATTTCTCAAACATGAAATAATTGAAACATACTTCATAAAACAATGGCGTTGCCTGTCTATCATTGCTATTTCGTTTGTCAGTTGAAAATGGCATTAACAAACCCTTCATCAATTCGAGAATCACAGGGGAAGCCATTGAAACTGCCTCCAACATTCAAGCAACTATTTAGGCCCGTAAATGCGGAAATCTTCTTTAACTTCGATATAATGCTTTAGTACTCCAAAGATACGATCATTTCCCATATCTAAACAATGTGAGAGCAAAAAAGAAATAAAAACTGCAAAAACGTAAAACTAAATGAATTTTAATAACACAAATAAGAGCACGCACCTGTACGCCGAAATATCGAAATTAATAGCTTTAGTTCTTTCATCCCCAAATCAATACCTTTTTCGGTAATGCAAACGCCTAAAAATAGAATGAGATTGCCATGCTATGCTTTCTAATCGAGTAATCATTTCTTTCAAAGAATTGGCACCTACCCAACCGCTTCCAAGCTCCTTTATGAAAAATTTTTAAATCAGAAAATCCAGCAGAAATGGCCAGGACTTGATCCGCATGCAGAAGAAGCCCATTCTTATCAATCCAATGAACTAGTTGATATACGATACGAGGATCACAAAACTAAAGACACGCGCATACAAGCTACATATAAGAAATACTCAAAATGTAAATACTAGTAACAGAATATGCAAAGAAGAATTGGAACCTGAAGTTTTTGAAGTGCTTTAACAATAGTAGTGACCATAGCGCCATTAAATGTATGATCCAATCGTAATTTTCGCGATTCTTCACAGAGAAATTCGATAAACTTTCCATCTGAAAGTTTTAAATCTGAAATACTTGACCATAGGCTCGCTGTGCCCTGAAAAATATTGTAAGAATACACGCTGCAATTTCTGCAATCTCCATTGATTACAAGGCTATATTTCAAATCCTAACTTCACCTGTGCTGTCAATTCAAAATTATACCGATGTAAAAAACCTTGGAGGGTGTTTATAAGAAGCATACAAAAATGTATGTCTCGAGGTGTTAATGATGCAAACGCTCGAATCAGAGTGCACAAATCATGCACATTGAATGGAATGGGTTTGGTTGTAACTCTTGCCAACGTGGCCTGTTGGATAGATGTATCTCCATTTTCTGCAAGGGATGGTTCATCTGCGGGGATTGTCCAATTGTCAAGCAAATAACGTATTCTCTCCTTCAATATTGTTATTTCTACCGGCTTTCGTCTCTAATGAAAACACAGAAACATTATGAAAAGTTGAAAACACACAAATCTGAAGCTGTAACACTAATATCTAGTGCTTTCATATAAGATTATTCTGCTCATTGTAAAACAGACTTCCAATTTTGCAAAACTCCAGCTCAACATAGAGAGATCCCGAAATTGAAAACCTTCTTTGCGTCTAACAACAATCCGACCTACAGTAAGAAAATAAAAAAGATAGGGTGCATTGTCGGTAAGTGACAAACATGGTTGTAAGAGTTGATAGCAAGTGCTAAGCAATATTTATTGAAGCAACACAAAGAAACAGGTGAGGTAAGCGGATATCAAAGAAACAAACCTATTTCATTCCATACAGCTGGTTCTGTGACCGATGCTTTGGCCAAAGACCATCCACTCACAGCAATTTCTTTGGGTTTCATAGACTCCAATTTGACAGCAATTAGATCGCACAGTTTCCATAAGGCTGGAGAATAGCTTAAAACACCATACCTTAATTAGAAGAAAAGCATATATAACCACAAAAGCACTTTGTATTCGTTTAAGCGTTGGGTTACTGTATTCATAATTTGATAAGTAATACAATATAGTATACACTAGAATGAAACTTCTTTGAACCTATGAAGCACAAGGTAGAGCTTTTCTGAAAGAAAAGATGTGTTGGATAAAATCCAATCATTGTATTGTTTGAAAAGAGGCGATTGCAAATCAAGATGCCTGCGTGTTGTCAGTAGAGACAAGGAGGCCATAATATCCTGGTGGGTAAATGTATCTGGTTGCAAAAAAATAGAAAAAAACATATTTCACAATTTTTCGTAGTGATAAGGAGATAAAAGAATTGCTCTTCCCACAAAAGACTGTTTAGAATGGTTTCCTCACGGCAAAACTCCGCCAAAAAGGAGAGAAGATGAATCGTGCAGAAAGATTTCAGCACTTTGAAAATTTGAAAGATCATATTAAAAATAAAACTGATCAATTACGACAAGCTTAAACGAATCGACAAAGAATATAACGAAAGACCTTTGTTTTGTAGGCAAAACTTAAGAAAATCGGATGCCTGTGGAATGTCCTGCATTTTTTTATCACATTCTGACATTGCTTGCCAACGTAGGACTTTCGAAAATCGTTTGCTATCATTGATCCATTTCAAGGCTTGACTTTTAAAAATATGCTTGCTAAATTTCTCAAAGTTAGGCCACCACATGTGGCGAGAGATCGAGGGATTAGCAAACATTCCGAAGTGTGTTGGTGAGCGGTTATTGAAAAGGTGTGTCTAAGAACATTCTTCTCATGGGAGGTAGCAGAATAAGCGCGTAATAGTCGAATTTCTCATTGTACAGTGGCTACAAGCATTCGCAAAAAGTGAGAATAAGAGAGCCCAGCACAGGGTGATTCGTTGAAGAACACTCCAGTATTTCACTGCGCAGTCGCAATATGGGAAGAGGATTTTCCTATCTAATAGTAACGGATCATTTCGTTATATCAAAATATCGACATAATAGGGACCAACTAGAATATAGGTTGAGTTGAAGATATCTTCGGTTCCTACGAAATGCTACTTATGCTACAATAGCTTGAATAACTAATAAGCCGTAGTAAAACGTGCTGCGCTATACCAGTATAATCGTTACATTGAATTCATGCAAGGCAAACAGGTATATTCCGCAAAATTCTAGTCATCTCAAAATTGTTGCCAGCATGATGGCGTAAAAATATTACTTTTATTGACCAGAATGGAAACACATTCTAGTGACTAAGTGAAAGAACGCTGATTCGCTATCGTCATACTATTCATTCTGACAGAGTAATTTCTGGTCGATGCTGCCAATAAAAATGAAAAGTGAATGACAAAAGCTGCAATATCATTTTTGGCTTTTAATGCAATCTAGATGAACAACAGAGCTTGGGCAGAAAGGACACAATACTGTACCCATACCGCCTCGGATAACCCGGTGCCGGGTGACGTTGTGTTAGTAGATAGAGCCGCTACCTTTTGGTCAATATTTTCAATATTTTTCGGCTCGAAATTCAAGACTGAGCTACTTTTCGTCTCTTTTTCTTAGATAATATACTAATGGGAATAGTCACCTAACAAAAGCCTGTCTTTGTTTTATCCATTCTGTCTTTTCTATGGGCTATTATTTATGGAGGAGCAAGGCAACAACACATAGGTAGAGCATTTTCATATCCTTCTATGCAGGTAAAATTGAGCAGTATAGTATGGTATTATGCATTTGTTCAGTGTTTATTGTCCAAGCCCAAAAGAATTTTGTTCGCTAAAGTTCAAGATTATATCAGGATGTGATAGGGATATACTTGGCAGCACGCACCTATTGATTTTATGTTTTCCTATCTTAACTTTTTTTCCTAAATTCAGTCTTTGAGGACTGTTCGTCGGTGTAGCAATGTGATCTTCCGCAGACATCCCTTAAGTAGTTAACACTATTTTTGACTTTTCCAATTTAGCTGTTTATCTACTCAGGGTTTTGTATTTTAAAATCGATATATCCTAGAATATTGCGGTAATCCTCTCTAGTTTCAATCTTAGTATTTTTGGCTTTCCGTTTTGATTACATTCACCACAAGCGCGCAATATTGAGATATTTGCCTACTCTCTGCTTTGTTTATCAAACAGGGAGGGAGACACTGACACTTTGCCTTTGCATCTGTTTCAAGCTCGCGTGGGCCACCATTTCAAGTTGTGGGCTTGTATTCAGCGTAACGTGTAACGAATAATTGTGGACGTGGAATGGATAAGAGAGCGGTATAGGTATATACGCTCCATAACTATGCGGGATTCAGAAGCTTGAGGATAGTGTGGACCACTATGTGAAGGGTGCACGATGCATCTGTGACGCTTGTAAACTTTATCATGGACTGTACAAGAATAAAGTGAGAATATTGCAATATATAATGTTTTTATGAGAGATTGAATTCATTTGTGATCTCATTCATTATTTCTAGCTTTTTTCAGTGCTATAACGATTAATGAAATTCAAGCTCTCCGCAATAGACACGGGCAAACATATGGATGCAGCATCAATACTCTCTCCCCTGTTTATTGGAAAACTGAGTTTTTAATTAATATAGGTTAGAAAGCGTGTAATTGCGAATGAGAGAGTTTCTTCTTTTCTATCATAGCATAAAAAAGAATGCGACAGTAGGGCGGATTGTCATACTCACATTTTCTTCGGCTGCAATGATCAGAAGCAAGCCATGATTCCCATGGCTACCGAGAGAAATGCCATTATTCCTGTAATGGGGGAAGCAAGTCATATGAATTCATGCGTAAATTATGATGATGTCTTTTTGACATCCTCTGCATTTCCTCCGAAGGGTAGAGGACCCAGAATGTTATCTGAGATCCAAAAGCGATGCCATTCAATAAAAACTACAATTCCATTCTCAAAAGTGATTTCTGGAATTGGTTTTCGGTCATTGCATCCTCAAGATTACAAGCAAGTAAAATTGTTACATGAAGAGCTTTTCCCTGTAAAATATCATTCCACTTTTTACGTTGATGCATGCAACAACGGCTACCAATCCGTTGCTGCTGTTATTGATATTGAACTTCTGGATAAAATTGAATCAATATCATCAGATAATATGGCTGCAGTTACAAATCTTCCTCATGAATCGCTGCAGAATTCTTTAGGGCGTGCAAATACAATGCTATCCTTGCAAAAGGGGGAAAAGTGCGCTCCTACGATACGCCCTCCTAATTCGAGTATCTCAATCGATTCTTTGGCGAAGGATTATGCAGAAACGTGTTCCCACTCAGCAGAGGGTACTATGGCCTGCGTATCCAAAGATTTAATTGTTGGTTTAATTATTTCATCCCTTGATCCCTATGAATTTTCTCAGGCTGATAGAAATACAGTTCATGGATTATGCTTCTGCCAGCGGAGACAGTCTTGTTATACCTGTGTGAAACAGTACTCTGTGGCTTTTCACAGCTCTTTTGAGCCCTCTTTTCGCTTTAAAGCTGCTTCCCCTATAAGAGAAACGATATATTCTAAATCTCGGGAGAATCCACCCGTTATTGCAGAGTCGATGCCGATACTTCCTACCCCCGAAAGTTCTATTGTGGAGATTTCTAATCCCTCACTCTCCTGGAATAGCGCAGCGAGGCGGGGTGACGTGCCTTCAAGGACGAAGAGGGATGACCTTCCGTTAACGAAATTTCGGTTTTTATCTATACACCCAAGCAGTATAGCATACATCCATACACTTGGTGTGGCAGAAATTATCAGGCGACAAGGTATTGCGAGAGAGTTACTGCAACGCCTGCTTCATCATTATGAGAGTTTGCAAGTATGCCCCGTGGCTCTTTGCTTGCATGTTATCGAGTATAATACAGCGGCCATGAAACTTTACGAATCATTGAATTTCATTCGACTCAAATACACAAAAAATTATTACTTTTTACAAGGAAAATTTCATGGTTCTTATTTGTATGCCTACTACTTTGATCAACCACCGGATCCCCTCTTTATGCTTTGTCTAAAACACTTTAAGCACAGTTTGAAGTGCATTTTTAACGTAATTACACTCCCATGGTTATGGAAACGTCGAAATAGGATCAAAACGAAATTGGAGAAGTTATAATTTCTTAAGGACGCTGTCGTTAAGCAATTCTGTGTGGATGTATAAACTTACCTCTTGTCTTTGTAATCTCTCCTTTATAAAGTAACTTTATGCATTTCCTCACGCGTATAAATAAAGGAGAGCGTGCGTATTGCTGTACGATGTACTACACGCTATACCTACCTAATTCATTTGCGATTTACACCTATATTTTTTTTTTGAACAAAAAATACGTTTTAATGTAGATTGGCGTATAGCAAGCCATTTATTCCTTCTTTTTTATAATCCATTACTGTAAAAGAATGGCCTTTTTTTAAAAGGTGATACACTGAAAAGGAATCAAAGCAATTACTTTTAAGCCTCCTCAGAAGGGTAAACTAGCAGGGTATATAAAAATGTATAGGTTCTGCTAGACAGTAGCAATGAAATTCTTCTGCTAAAGAGAAGTTGCTAGCAAAAACACGCAGAGAAGCCGATTTTTTCAGTTTCAAGTGAAAAAATTAAGAGAAGGATTCTGATAACGCATTAAACGCACGCAATATGTCTGTAAGATTCTTTGGAAGTCCATCAGAAGCCTCGAACTCTACAGGCTCCGATAAGAGTTTTTCCAAATTTACAGGAAAACGAGAAAACCAATAATCTGACAAATTATCAATGAGATTCAGGCATTGATTTTTTTGTAATGCATAACAAAGAAATTCCTTTTGCCATCGACGGCAACTTGGCCACTCATATATATGCGTTTGAGGTTTCAGAAATCCAGCATAAATGGCAATGAGAACATAGCGCAATCCCTTTACATAGGATGTATTGTTAGGAAAGGCGATCGGTGTATCTGCTGGGTAGTGCTCTGCCTCCATATTCACCTCATTAAGTTTGCGATCAATTATGATAGAGACAATTGTGAGGAGTTGCGACAAAACCTTACGAGAAAGTATAAAATCCCATAATCCGGTAAGATGTTGCAGCTTAGCCAATAGCATAACAAGATTTAGTGAGAGAGCTCCAATAGCCCCACAGAGGTCATCTATATGCGGTCCACAGGTGTGAAGGTAGTGCATAAAAAATGCAGTACTCGACTTAGCTAACCGGTAGATCAAGACCTGTCCGATCCAACACACCTTCTTACTTAAAATAGGATTCCTACATTTCAAAACATTCTCAAGCGTATGCCCTCCTGAGGAAAGGTCCGTACTCCCACTAGTAATCTGACAGAAAGATCCAATAAAATTGCAGAGTGTTCTCCAAAATGCGATGGCATTGATAGGACCAGAAATTTCAGAGAGTGTTTCAGGCAAAAATTGAAACCCATCAAAAATATAGGAATGAAAAAAGAGATCAGATTTAATAATCGTTTCTTTTGAATGATTTAATGTGGGAATTTTCATATTCTGCCTCTGTAATCGTGTGGCTGAATGGGGTCTCTGTGATGCTTGATTTACCAATAAAATATGACAGACAGAATCTTTCAGAATGTCTAAGAGAGGGGTAACAATATTTTGTCGCAATTCTAGCGGTGATTTCGGCAGGTCATAGAGGTCAATGGCAGAGGAGAGCGTTGCACCACTGGAAACAGCAGATGTGACCCAATAATCATCGATCTGATTTGTCGAAGAAGGAATAAGCTCTCTCGTACTTTCACTGCGTATGCTTGAAAATTCCTCTGTAGGATCCATAGAAATCATTGTATGAGAAACAGGTTCAAAGAGGGGAGTTAACTGCATTTCATTTAGCCTTTCCTGATTCTTAACAAAGTTTTGAATGATACGCATATGCTCTGCATCTATATGTACATCCGCTTTCTCTCGTAATATGTACGCAAGCGCTTTATTGATTTTCCAATTCTTTACAACACTCAAGTAAGCAGCCATCACCACCGGTGCAATTGTACGGCCATCATTACATACTACTAAAAGAGAGGAAGCAGAAGAAAGTTGGACAGGCTGAGATGAGCATGCAGACATTCTTTCAGAAGAAGATACATCAGACATGGCCAAAGTTTGTAATGCACATGGCGTAGCGTAAGATAATCGCTCTATCATTAGCCGTACAATTTGACTGAGATGCCTTGCTAAATCGATTGGAAAACGAAGAAATCTTATCACTTCTAAAGTGTCATTTTCATGATTTCTGGCATTAATTCCGGTGGTAGTTAGATCAATAATACATTTTATTCTTAAAAATTCCAACAAACGTCTATTGGTTGCATGCACAAAACCACCCATGTAGAGCCGGCTCTGTATGATCTCTATGGGGTATGACATAAGCGCCCTCTCAAAAGCATTCGGTTCAAGTGTATGAAGTTTTCCTATACATAAAAAAGGATAGAGAGCTTGGAAAGATGTGATCCCGCCATTTAGAGTATAGATGCGCTGAATCACTTGTTCTTCTTTCATTTTTTCAAATAATGCCAGAATTGAATCTAAGGCAGCTAAATAACTGGATTCAGATTCAGGTAAGCTATCGTGATCACTCCGCAATGATTGAGGAAACGAAACGGTATCGGTATGGTATAAGACGATATCTAGTAGCAAATGATGCCGCTCTAGTGATGCTTTGCATTGAAGTGCAAGCTGGAGAGCTATTATAACACAACATGTAGAAGCAATCACAATTGTTTTTATTGAAGAGCACAAGACTTCATAGAAAAAATGAATTGCTATAATAGATCTTGAGCTTACTATTGATATTTAATGCACCGCGAATGTGCAAACTGTCAAACTCTGCTGCTTCACGAATATCAATTGCTTTTAGGCGGAAATCTTTCCCCTGCGAGTATTTTACATAGAGAAACGTTTATCCATACCTCAAAAGCAAATAATTTTTACATTGCATAGAATGAATTGAAACACGCTAACAGAAATGGTTTTAGTCAAACTGTATGAAGTGGCGTCACCCTACGAACATCATAGTGTCCATGCCAGCAACCAGAAGCGTTTTACATACTCTACTCTACATCTCAACCAGTTCTATATCTAGTGAAGAGGTAGCTGCTAGCATATAAGCTCTGACTTATCGCTTGTTTCACATTTTCACAAAAAACGGGTGCTCACAGAGCGTAAAGTATTTAAATTTCATAAAAAATTAGGTTTGCTCTTACAGCGCATGCATAGCACTGAATATATCACAATACTCCTCCAAATTCTACACTGAAAAAACCGAATAACGTATATTTCCGAATTGCAGTAGTGAGAGAAAATTAATTTATTTTTTCGATATTGAATTGAACCTGATCAAAATAGTTTTGGAGTTTGTTGTAGAATCGTTGCGGGGTCATAATGCTGAAAGAATTAGGTGAATGGGCTTGCCGACTATGCCTCGCCTCCTGCAGCATACTATTGAACTCGAGTGGTTGCCACATGACGCTCAAAAAATGGGTAGATAAAGAGAATATGCTCAAATCCTACGAAAGAGAATAGATGCAACTATTCGATTGGGTTTCTTTACCGAACCCTGCCGAAGCATTTGAATTGAAGAAACGTGGTAATTATGTTATGAAAGTATATTTCACAAGATCACTTGGAACAAAACGAATTGCGAGGCTTTTGTATAAATTCAGCTGCTGCTATATTGTGCGCGCCCACCTTCAAAAGATAGGGGAATAATACTAAAGCGTAGTGAACTCATTCTGCATTTATAGAATGGCTGCACGCTTCAACCATTAGAATGCCAAATGACAGAAAGTACTAGTTAACATTGCACACCGATTTGTTCATGGCCAATTTCATTGTCTTACTCAAATTAGATTGCTCTATCAAATAAATTAGTCCACAAAGAATTCCTAGTAAGCTCATTTCAATTTCCTCAACAATACTAGGTGAAAAGGTAATAGCACTTGACGCGATTTTTCCAAAAAGTGAATGCACAAATGCCTCAAGCACACAACAATTTTCTTTGTTAATGCTTTCAGTTACAATTCAACTAGCTTTAACGGAAAAGCAACATATTATTTTTGTTTCACAGGATACTTGTTTCTAAGATGCCGCGCGAAAGTAAAAATCAGCGTTAATTTATGCAATTAATTTATATAAAATGGCTTGCAACCCGTTTTAGTTAGCGCATGCAAATATGTCAATGACGTATTGCGTAAGAAATTTAGTGCATAATTTTTTCAAAGTATTTTTGAGCTGCTCTATTGGAATGAGATAGATAAACTTCTCTTTAGACTTACAATGCAGCAATCATGAAGCGATGTTATTCCTTGTAATAGAAGCACGAAAGCATTTTAAAACTATTTCACATATGTTCTATGCAATTTTTCTTTATGCTAGAAATGCAATAAAATATATGCTACTTTGATGTAGAGTCCCTTTCTCATTCAGTCAATAAATACGAAGAAATATGTATTGAAGGCTTGAATTACAATTAGCGCAACAGCAAACACATTCACGCTGGTAAATCACATGACTGAAAGGAGCGCTTGCTCTAGAAACGTTTCCAATATGAACTATCGCCATCGAAAAATATTTTGTCAGCGAGTTTTAACATACTCATTTTTAGAAAATTGTTGCTCTCTTCCTATAAATTTGTCATGTTTCCCACTAGCTGCTACACATGAAAAGCATGACGACCGTAGTACATTTTGTGGGAAATGCTTATTCAGATAATGACTCAAGCTAGCTTGTTTCTCATTCTTTTGAAAACCTATAGAGTTGGAGATTATTTCCGTTCTTAAAGTTTGGTAATATACTCTTACGTTATAAGTCCCATAATTAGAATTTAAGAAAGTGTAAAAGCATTTCAACAGTGCTTGTGGCTTGTGCTTTACGATTACATACCTGCCAATTATTCAGCAAAAAAGGTTACATATGAGCTCTTTTAAAATTGATGCACAAGCACTAACACTTGCACAGCTAATTAAAATACTTATCAGTGTTTCATATTGTCCCTCCGTGGTGCCAAGTAGGTTTGCATCTACAAAGCCATGCTCCATATATTCAAACGAAATAGAAGTCATCTTTTATTGCTTTTCAAATGAGGAAGTAAAAACAATACTATGTGTGAAGATAAATTTGAAGCCAACTTCTTTCCAGAAAAATGACTATTTCTGTTAGAAAGGTGGTGCACTTGAGATTCCAAGTTAAAAACAAATGCTTTTAAATTTATGATCAATCACTGTTGACATTTCCAGTATTACTTTTAGCATTAGGTAACGACGCAAAATCAGTAGCTAATCGTTTCACAATCACACCATTTGGTAGATGAGTAGCAGTCAATTTTTTACTGGGTGTAATTGCAACACCAGATGGACTGTAGAGTAATATCTCTCCCTCTTCATCGGCTACAACTTTTCTGCTCGTTGTAGAAGCATACATCAAATTTGAGCCTGGATGGGAAGACATTTTATGAGTGTCACGTCTTACATTAGAGAGTAGCGCTTCATTTACAGATGCCTTATGCTCCTCTGGGGCTGCAAGAATCAAATACAGATCGAGATGTAACAATCAGCAGTAGAAAATTTGTCTGGGAAAAATAGAAATACGTCATACACGCAAATACAATAAGGATATATAGCACAAGTGACTACCTTGATTCGCTGAATGTGCAGGAAGAACTTCACGATTTGGGGTTGAAATAGAAGCAATTGAGCTAGTGATTCGAGCATTTTCAGCGTGCACCTCCGCCAGTTGATGCTGAAATAAGCAATAGCAAGCATTTAATCGCTGTCCAAATCAAGGAAAACTCCAGTATTAACAAGATATACGTAGTTAATCAAAGCATAGTAAAATTAACGAAATTTCTTGTTATTTCGCGCGGCTGCTGTATCATGAGATAACTTACTCTTAAGCCAGTCAGATCATTTTGGAGCTTCTGTTCTTTCATACTTTCTTTTAACTGGCTTCTGCGATATTCAAATCCAATGACAACAGCTGAAAAGTAAAGGACAAAAACATGGGAAAAGCAATTTCTAACTGGATAAACTCTAATTGATAAGCTGCGGATAAAACTAAAACGGGGGAAACTACCCGGTATTTAACATGCAAATATACCTGCTACGCTAAATATGACTGCCTCCCCAAAGACAGTGGTACCCTGAAAAAATCATTGAAAATGAATCAAAAAACTTAGAAATATCAGAAGGCAAAAATGTTCACGCAAAATCTCAATAATTATCACGAGACCATCTCTTCAATCGCCGACTGGTTCAAAAATACAACAGCACAAATAGCGTTAATTTCTTGAAGCACAATAATAAAAATATACTTAATTTTGTTTTAACGAAAAGCATGTGTTGTAAGCAATAATCCGACTATTTAGTGAGCTGCATTTAAACATTCAGTATCACGCTTAATATACATACATTGTAGCTAGTACCAATTCAATTGCCTTTTTTTCTTCTAATTTAGGGATGTGGGCCGATTTCGTATCTCTGTCGTAAAAGTTCCGGGTAATCCGATACTCCATTCTAGAATACCAATTGGCAAACGAGATACAAATATGACCAAACTTCTTGTTCTGCTTGGCTTGCGATAGCAATGCAGCAGCCAATGGCTTCGATATCTGACGTATCGCCACTGAAGCCAATTTAGCCGCGGGAAACACCATCTTTTCTACAGAGGAGAGGACCCTGCTCCGGCTCCTTTTTTATCAAGAAATATTTCGATAGCATGACAAAATTGAGTCATCGTTCACATACTCGCTAAAAAATAAAAGGGAGCATAGCGCAATGCCCCTAGTAAGCCAGGAATAAGACGCTGCTAATAAAGCAGACCATAACACTTTGAAGACCGTCAAAAGTTATTCAACAAGAAATACAATCTGAAATTCTAAGCGCTCATGCAAATTTTTTCTTTACGTTTGTAAACGCTGTGAAGGAGGCAGATGTTAGTCATACTTCTGAAACTATGCAAAAAAAATAGCTGAGGAGGGGAATTCGATTCAATGAAATAGTTCAAAAGAGTCTCCTTTGCTCGACTTGGTATTACAAGATGAGTGTGCCGCCCTAGGACATAGGCCCAATTTCCAGTGTAGGCTCGCTCGGGTGACCCAAGGAAAGTGATCGAACTCACGACAGTTTCGAACGCACTAATATAAGCAACCCAACCAGGTTATTATTCTCTTTCCCGCCTTGAAGCAATCTGCCGTTGTTTAGCTACACCAAAAATTAGTACATGGTACAACTAGAACAGAATAGTTCCAAATCCCAAAGTTTTGAGGAATTAAGGTAGTGGCCTTTTTTCAAAATCCAAGTTAGAGATACATTTACATTGAAAATGAGGATCAAAACAAAGAAAAACGTATTTTTCAAAATCGAAATTTTATTTTTGCGTTTCTCCGCTCAAAGTGTATTGTATGAATTACTTATTGTGAGAATAGTCGGTATTTTGTTTGATTTAAAGTATTATTGAACATTTTTTTGAATCTGATGGAGAATTAGCTGGATAAATTGTATTATCTCTTTTTTATCGTCTTATTATTTTTTTTATTCAATCTTTCAAAGTGGAAGAAGAGCATTGATAATAACTAAATAGTGGATAATACTATTAATTTATTTAGGGAGTAAAGCAGTAGAAATTAAGACTATTTTTTTTATCTTGGTGCTAAAGTTTGAGCAGATAAAAAGAAGTAAAAGTGTGAGAATTGGCGATCAAGCTGATTCAGTTGCCCTCCTTCAGTAAGAAAAGCGGAAATTAGCGAATAAGGAAAACCTAAGTTTCTCCCTTAAGAAAGAACTTCTTTAGGCAACTTCAAAACTCGTGAATTAGTACGCACTCATTAAATTAACTAGCGGTAATCATTAATTTATGATTCGGCAATCAGATCATAGCCATCTGATTACAAAATTTGTCCAAAACAATAAAATTTTACTATATATCAATGAAAAAAATTAATCAAAATAACATTTTAATCTCTAAAAGAAACAATACAATAAATCTCGTTTTAAAAAGTCAATAAAATAACAGTATAAGGTAGATCGGCACGGAAATAAATTTAATGAAATAGCTGAAAGCTCTCTTCATACAATTAATTAAAATAACAAAACAAAATTTGTTTAATAATCTATTATGAAAAATTTGAAATTCTGAGCTGAATGTATTAAATTGTAAAATTGTGTTTGATGAGGTATCGCATGGTGGTTTGTTTCCACTACGTTGTAATATTATGCCTGTCTACAACCCACCTGTGCTCTCAATGCTCGATGAAAGCGTCAGAATGAGCTTGGTCAGTTGTCGAATTGCTACAAAATTCGTTAAAAACAATGAAATATAGCATGTGATTTATCCAGACATTGATTTGCCAACTTGTTCAGCAAATGCAAAAGCTAATCGAGTAACTCATAAAAATAAAGCAAAATTTTTATAAAAAAAATTCGACAATCGCGACCGCAGGCGTAAGTACATTGATGACATAGTAGCGGTAATGGCGTGATATTTAATATATTTACAAATATGACAATAGCCCAAACTTATTGACAGTAAACAATGTGTACCACATCGTCAATATAACGAATAAAACTTTAACGGCCCGAATACGCCTCAGGAAGAGAGGAGGAGTAAATAAGTGTTAGCGGAACACGCGAGTGCAAATGCAAAAGTTTGCGGAAAAATCAATTTTATGAAACGCAAACGAAAAATACGGAAGAGGAAGAGGGGACGGGACCTTTAGAACTTGGGGCCAATGATTTTTTTCGTTTTCCTTTCAAAAATAAAGCAATCGCTTCCTACTTGGTTAATTTGTTTTATAAGAAACGAAAAAGAAACAATTCTAAAAAACAGCACTTTAAGTCTAGCAGAGCTACAACGTACCTCCTTTAAATGCACTTAAAAGTTGGATGTGCATTGTTTTTGGATGATTTTTTTGTAGATACCAGCGTAGTGGATATGCTGGTCCTAATCCTTTTGATAGAATGCTTACTAAGCACTGAAAGCACATTTCTTTTGACAGGTTCTCAAAAAAGTTAAAAATAGTTATACTTTTCAGTTCTACTGAATCGCTAAGCAATGATTTGTCAAAATAGATACCTATGGAAATGGATTAAAAAATGCACTAATCAGCACTTTTATTGAATATGAATAAAACGATGGAGGGAGTGAAGTATGAATGCATGGCATGATTTTGTTTGTACCTTGCTTAGGTTTGTATTTTCCTAAACTAGGAGAAGTACAGTTTCAAAATTAAATTCTACGAATTGTCCCTACCTACAGATCAAGAGTTGTAAGAGGAAACGAGCCCGCGTTTGTACTGTACAAAAAATGGTGCTGTAGATCGGGGAAATTTGGAGACTAATTTTTTATCGGCGCAATATGCCTGAGAAAACAGGAAATAATCGAATTGCTTAATAAGTGTATACTCTGCGAGGGAAATTGTGAGAAATAATAAGAAATGGTTGGATGCAAAGTGCACCAATCATTTGTTTGAATATTACTTTATTTATGGAAATCGTAGAATTCGTTGCTTTTCGTTGTTGGAGAATGTCTTGAAAGCCGCAACAGAGAATTACTACTGCAGTACGCATTCTTATTGCGTTTGTATCATCATAATTTTCAATTAAGGCAGCATAAGGTAGTTGCATGTACCTCTGTATAACCTATTTATATTCACTGCCATGTGGCATCCTCTCCGCTTTTGCATGTTTTTTTAAAAATATATGTTTGTTTGATTTATGTTTCCCTCCTTTGTAGTAATGTAATGATGATAGAAAGAGAATGGAAATTGGAGTGTTGTGAATATATGTCATTAATTTTTTTTACATTATATTTGAGTGTTTAGCGCATAGGTTGCAATGCAAGTGTTTTAATTTGTAGAATATGGCATTTAAAAAAATGAATCAAAATAATTTTTACTTTGCTCCTTTTGTGATATTCGAATTAAAGAAGTAAGAAACAAAAAGAATCGAAGCATATGGGGAGAGAAATAATGTATGTATGCAAGATGAGAAGTGATAGAAGACAAAAATACGAATGTAAAAGCGGAGGCAGTTAAATAAGCGATTTCGTTATTTTCGTGATAATTTCATTATTTGGGGTTACATTCTTTGTTTACTCTTTAATTATTCATTTATCCCCTTTTTTGGTCTATTATTTTTATGTTTTATAATTTTTGTATTTGTGTTTTTCAACGCTTTTTCTTGTTTGTTTTTTATTTTTATTATAATTTTTAATTTTATTATATTTCATTTTCTTTAATCTTCTTTTAATTCTATTTCTTTTTTTTTATTTTGATTTATATAGTACTAGCCAATTCATTCATTTTAGTGCTCCAAATATTCTGTATTAATTTTTTCAATAATATGTTTTTCTTACTGTTTTAACAGCACTCCAAACATATTTTAAAACAGAATAGAATATACAAACGGCAGATTTGTAAAAAATAATCATTTCAAATTTTTTTATATTTAATCAAACATCAAAAATAGCATAGAAATTTGGCTTTTTCTTAAATACATTAAAATAGCTAGGGTTTACCAATACAAGAGAAATAGAATAGGTTTTTATTGTAAACATAATCTATACGTTTATTTCAATTTATTCTTATTCTGTAATTTTGATTTGTTGAAATAATTTATATCCCATTTGTACTATTTCTTATATGAAGCGGCCAAGTTAATATAATTATTTTGAATGGGCTGATATAGAATTTAAATATTTATTTGCTTCATAATAACTGTGATAAAGAATGCCATGCTCTTGTTATATAAAACTATGTTGATAATAGAGAATAGAAGACATGATGTAAGAAGAAGGAATATTTATAAACATTTTATATTTTTAAATTGGAAGAATGAAATAATGAAGATTTGTTAAAGAGAAGTTTAGATGTTATGACTATTTGAATTATATATGTATCGAGAGGTGGGGATGTATTTTCATATTATTTTATTTTGTTCATCTTTGCTGTTTGGAATGAATTTGAATATTTGTATATATGCGTTGGCTATGTTTGTTATTAAACAATCAATAATTCGGTATTTATTTATTCTATCACAAAATCATCTAAAGTAATGCCTCTCTCATTTGATTTTAATAACATACTACAAAAATTGGAAAAAAAATGATTTTCCATCAATAAATTTATGAAAAACAAATAATAAAAACAGCTCATAATCATCAGCATTTAATCATAATAATTTAAACATAGAAAAAAATTTAATATAAAAAGATGTTTTAAGATAAGGGATATTTTATAAATTTTATCAATCAGTTGTCAAAATTTTGGTTTTATTTCTGGAAATAGATTGAATGCATTGGAAAATGATTAGAAATTTATCACACAATACTTAATTTTACGTTTTGATTGAATGATTCAATAAGTAGGAATGTATATTAATAAGTTAAATTATAATTGTTTGTAAATTCAACATACGTTATTTTGAATAAATTGAGGGAATTATGGAAAGGTAAAAAAAGTAACAAAGTATGTATAAACGATGGGAAGTGTGTGTTTTTTATTATGAGAAGAGGTTTGGGTTAATAAAAAATGGCTTGCTGAAACAACGTATACAATTATTATTTGATGTTTTTTTGCAAACTTAATTACATTTTTATCAAAAGAATAATTTCTATAAAATAGAAATGCTTAAAAAAGTATTTACTATTGGGTGTCAAATAGATCATTTATTTAACAAAATGGGAAACAAAACAACAATTTAAAACAAAACAGTGCAATTCAAATAAAAGATTGTTATTTTGCTTTTTAGAGGTATCAATGACTTTAGAGTATCATTGATATTTCTTACTTTAATATAATTTATATGCTCATTATGGTTTTATAATAGGCATTTTAAAGCATAAATTTTTTTAATTCCATGTTATTACGCTGCATATTTAACTCAATTTATTACTTAAATAAGCATTAATATTTGTTTTACTCCATATTTTCTATCAACACCATTTCACTTGTAATTCTTTTTATGTAATAAAATAACATCTTACTGCTTTTGTTTGTTGCTGTTCTCCCTCTTTATATTATTTTTATTTGTTTGAGTCGATTATATTAAGGAAATGCTGGCAATTTAATAGCGCATTTTACTCCAAAATATATTTTTGTTGCTGCTACTTTTAATTTGTTGAATTTTTATAAAAAATAAATTATGTGATGAAAATAAAGCACACATCTAAAAAAAGCAAAATTTAGGAATTGATTCATGCTTACCAAAAAAATATCACAAAGCAATATGTCAATAATTTGTTGGCTTAAATAACGTTAAAATAAAATTAGTTGACGCTAATCTCTTGCTTTGTTTTCATGTAAAAGAAATATGTCCAAATATATATACATATGAGTGTAGTTTATTTTATTTTGTTGTTTCATATAATTTGTATTACTTGACAAACTGACGAAATTTCTACTACAAATAAAAAACAAAGATGAAATAACAGTTATGATAATTTCCATATTTGCTAATATTCTACAATAGAAACTAATTTATAATATAAGAGAAAGCATAAACATATCCAATAGCAAATAAACATAACTTAATTGAAGCTTTTATTTCATTAATAAGACTTTGTTTCGTCATAAAAAATTCAATTTTTATCATTTATCACTGCTGAAGAGTTAAGCTATCATTTTTTTAGCTTACCATTAAAATTTTTTATTAAGAATATTTTACAATTTGTATACATGAAGAAAAAAGCATTGAGTTTATAATAAAAATTTTATGTAAAACTATTAAATATTTTGATATAAATATAAAAAAAATTACACAAAAGTTTAATCATTTGTTATTATTTTCAATTTCTTCTCCCATCAATTATAATTGCATCAAAATATATATTCTCTGCAAAATAAAAATCATTCACACAAAAAAAGCTGAAATATTTTATATCATTTTCATCATTTTTATTATTTGCTATAAAACAAAGAAAACCATTAACCAATACATCATTTGTAAAGTTTAAATTAATATTTGGATACAAAAAATAATTATCAATATAAGTGTAAATCAAACGCTATTGCATTTTCTTAATCAAATTTGATTTTCATTATTAATAATAATATAACACAAGTACATAAAACTCAAAGCAAAATGATAATAGAAAATAACTCAATTATGTAATCAATAAAATATTTATGACAATAGGTCATTGTAAATTTTACTTGATAATAATATTAATCAAAGCAATACGAATTAAAATAATCCTCAATTTCTATATTTTATATAATACTATCTATTCAATACAACTATTATTGTATCTCTAATCTTTTTATATAAAATAAAGAAACTACACTTTAGGACTATCTCATAATCAAAATTTAATAAATGCAATCATAAAATTAACTACAAAAAGCAAATAAACTATTTAACATTTATCAGCCAGCTAAAGAATATGAAATCAATCACTAAAATAAAGATAATGTAAAATAAAATGCGAAAATAAGATTCATGACTAACATGATACCACTTAACAATAGTAATAATCAATGCCTTAATAAAATAATATTCATTTATTATATTTTAATAAATAAATGTATATAAAAAAAGTGATAAAAGCCAGCACATTTTACCAACGTTAAATACATTTCCAGTCATTTCATATAATACACTACTTCTATTCCAATTAACACAAATGAAACAAATTAATATTCAATCAATTTAATTTACTATGTCGTCGTCTCTTAGGAATATTAAAAACATTACGCAATCCAATATAAATGCTTAGTTTAAAAAAATGTAAAACAAATAATAAATAAGTATACAAGTGTGTAGCATAAACACCATTAAATACTGTTTAACATAAATACTTTAATTGCATTAAATTTTATGAGTTGCCAACTTACAAAAGTTAAATATTTCTTTCAAATTATTTTTACAAAATATATTAGAATAAATATAATTAAGCCGCACTAGCCGCAGTTAAAAACGCAGATATTTTACACTTATGCCGTACGAATTTTAAATAAATAATTTACAATGCTAAAATTATTTCGCAATTCAGCTACTTTAATTACTAAAGATTGCACTACTTCAATAATTCTACTATATGGGGTTTTACGTAAAGAAATGTTGCCATTATTATCCACAGCATTAATATCACATCCTTTATCTACTAAATATTCCACAATATCAATATTTCCATTTTCTGCAGCAATATGTAAAGGAGTGATGCCATATCTATTCACAGCATTAATATTACATCCTTTATCTACTAAATATTGTACAATATCAATATTTCCTTTCAATGCTGCTTTATGTAAAGGAGTGTTGCCATCATTATCCGCAGCATTAAAATAAAATCCTTCCGATGGTAGTCTTCGTAGCTCCACAATATCTCCACGACCAGCAGCAGCTATCAATTCCATTTTATTGATAAGAATGATAACTCTATTCTATACAAAACGATCTACTAACTGCAAAAAATATTCAATGAGTGGTGACAACACTATTTTTCTTTCCAACACATACTACACTATTTATAAATATTAATTTCTTATTATAAAAATACTTAATTCTAATAATATCCACAATTACTATATTGATTTACACACTCCAACCTACTAAAATGCACTACCAATCACCATTCCATAAATACTTACATTAATCTCCTACAAATTATATATATAACACAAATTGAATACACGTTATCCGCATTAAACATATTCACATGATATGATAGAAGAAATCCATATTCAAAATAATGCATACATTTTACACATTTGGCTGCAATTTTCCTCACAAGAAACTAATTCTTCCAGCTAAAATTCAAAGAGTCTTACTTTTATTGCTTGAAATAGACGATCGGTAACGAAAACATCCAAGTAGAGGCACCAAAATATACGAGGCATGTGTAGTAGAGACAGTGTAGGATTCTGAGCCGTAAAGCACCAATTTAACAGACTGACTAAGAATTTGAATAGGAAGAAAGGGAGAGAAAAAGCAACTGTAAATAATACTTCACAGTGAAAAAAAGAGTCGTTTTTCACGACAATAGAAGTTAAACATAATCCTTCCACGCATTTAAAAGATATGCATATTAAGAATCAGAAACAATGTTTCAAAAAACAAGTGAAGGCAAGTAAATCACCGAATAGCATCAGCTTAAGTATAAAGTTGTCCTCCTTCACAGTAGAAGAAAATACTGAAAAGGAAATAAAATTGAATGTCGATTATGTCATCTAAACGAACCAAAGAAATACATTTTTCAATAACCATTGGAAATTTGGCTACTAACTTCATTTAATGATAGCATTTCTTTATAAAATAAAGTTTTTGTTATTCCAACAGCAGTCTTCTTTCTACGTTTGTTATGAAACTTGAAAGGGTGGGTGGGAGTCAGTGTACGCTAGCATGCCTATCCTATCTATGACTTATTATCTTACGTGCATTGACTGGTTATATTTGCATTCATTTCACGAGTTGGAGTTTCCATTCGATGCAATGTGTGTGTGTGTGGGGGGGTAAGATATTTCTCGCCCATATTCGATTCGTTCTATCCTCTCATCCATCCATACGTAGTTTGTTGTATCTTCTAAGGTGCATGCAACTTTCAAAAAAATGTCGCCATCAACTTCACATAACATGCATGTATAAAGGTTTAAACTTTGCTTTGTTTTGAAATTATTACAATTTGTTTTAAATTTATTTCTTGAATTTGATTATTTCTCTGCTTTGTTTTATGTTTGTTAGTGTGTATCTATAACTGCCAGTAATTAAGGCATGAAAAAGACAAGGAAATAAATATAAAAGTTGAAGTTGTTATGTAAAATGGTTTTGCTATTTTACTTAATACTATTTTTATTATTTTGGACTTTATTTATTAAATTTTTATTTATCTATCATTCAACAATTCGTTTGCTTTATTAATTTATCTAGTTTTTAATTGTATTTTTATTTGTTTTATTTCAATGTTTTTGTAAGTTATTTTTCTTTTCTCTAATCTTCTTTTATTTTAATTTTTTTAATTCTTATAATTTTGTGTTTTTGTTTCTATTGTAGCCAATTGATATATTTCATCAATTCAAATATTCTATTGTATTGATCTTTTCAATTATATATCTATATTTTATTTATTTAAGATATTTCTTATCAATGTTCCAGCAGATAGTAAAAAAGAAGATAATTTACAAACAATAAAATTTTAAAAATCATTTCAAAGTTTTCAATATAATAAAACATCAGAAATTGCATTGAAGGTTGGTTATTTTGTTATTGAATATATTAAATAGTTAAAGTTTATCAATATAAAAGAAATAAAGTAGAGATATTTCTAACATAATCTATATTTATCTACAATCTATTCTTATTCCAATTTTTTAATTCGTTGGAATGAATTATTTCCCATTTGGAGAATTTCTCATATGAAGAGGTAAAATTTATATTAAGTTTATAATGCGATGATATACAAAGTAAATAATATATTTTTTGTTTCATATTAATCATGAAGAATACTATGTTTTTCATATATAAAATTATGCTGATAATAATGATATGAAGAATTATAGATATAATGCATAGAGAAGGGATATTTATCAAAATATAATATTATTATATTGAAAGAATAAAAATAATAATGATTTGCTGAAAAGAAGTTTATTTGTTATCATTATTTAAAGTATATATGTATGAAGAGAGATATAAGAAAAGTAGATGTATATATATCGAGTATATATATATATATATATATTGTGATATATTTTCATACTATCTTTTTTATGATTATCTATGTTGTGAAAATCATTTGGAGAATTTTAATATTTTGGTTATGCTTATTATAAAGCAAATAAAAACTTTTAAATATATATTTCTTCTATCATCAAATATTTTACAAGTTATAATGTTGCATTTTTATTTGAATACAAGAATACAAAAATAGAAAATAAAGAATTATTTTATATCATAAACTTCATAAAACAGATAGTAATAAAGAAGTTGTATATAATCAACAATATACAATAATTAAAATAATAGTATTATAAAATGGAAGGAAATTGAATATGAAAAGATAAAAAATAAAATATGATTAAAAATGATTGTAGAAATATTCTAATGAATTTTATCAATCCTTCATTTCAAATTATTTGTTTTCTTTTCTACAGAAAGATCAAATGCATTAAAAAATGTAAAGAAGTGTGTCAATAACACTTAATTTTGAATTGATTATGAAGTAATTAATAATATATATTAAGAAGTTAAATAATTCCTCTTTTGGTAAAATTAAACAGAATTTGTTTTTAATAAATAGTAGGAATTATGAAAAGAAAATGAAAATATATATATAATATGGATAATGGGATATTTAAATTATTATGAGAGAAAGTTTAAATATTATATAAAATGAATTGATGAGATAACGTATATACAATTAATGTTTGATATTATCTTTTACTTAATTTATTAACATTTTGATATTATAATTGATATTTTTTTTTAACATAATTAATTATTTTTCTTATTAATATTTTATTATTATTGTTAGCACTTTAAAACATTAATTTTATAACTTTATGTTATTCTGTTGTATTATTAATTTAATTTATTACAAATTAATAAACTTTATTTTTCTTATCTTTTATTTTACATCATCATTCTATTCATTCCATTTGTAATTATTTTTTTGTGTATTAATAAAATAATATTACTTTTGTTTGTTTGCTGTTATCTTTCTTCTTTATATTATTTTGCTTTTATTTGCGTTGATTATATTTAAGAAAGATTTGTTGTAATTTAGCATCATATATTACTACAAAATATATTTTATGAAATAATTTTTGTTGTTACTTTATATTTATTTGGATTTTTATAATATTATAAATTATATTATGAAAAGAAAATATAAACATCTAAACAATGCAAAAATTGAACATGATTTTTAGTTACGAAATAAATAATAAAATAATATCAATAATTTGTTAACTTAATAACAATGAAATAAATTGAAATTAGTTAATGTTAGTCTCTCATTTTGTTTTTATATAAAATTAATATTTATATATATTACCGTAGTATTTTTTACTTTGTTATAATTTATAGAATTTATATTAATGGAGTGATGGAATTTTAATTGCAATATAAAATAGATTAAATAATGTTTTTAAAATACTCCCCTAATTTGTCAATATAATATAAAATTAGTTTATAAAATAGAAAGTATAAATAAATACAATAATAAACATATAACAACTTAATTGAAGTTATCTTATTTTATTAATAATTAAAATTAATTCATAAAATATTAAAATCATATCATTTTATTGTTGTAGAATGATGTATTTTATTCATCAATATAAAGAAAGAAGAAATGATGATTTTAAAAGAATTAAAATATAATTATTTTAGTGTTTTGATAATGAATGGTGAATACGTATTATTTGTATTATCTTTATTTGATAAAGTTATATTTATATCATTATATATGATGAAGAAAAAAGAATAGTTTGAGTTTTAAAAAAAAACTTCATTTGCTATTATTATTATTAACTATTTTGGTATTAAAAAAAGCAATAAATATACAAATATATAGTAATTTGTTATTATTTTATATTTATTCTCCATCTAATTATATTGCATCAAAATATATGCTTTGCATAACAAAAAATAATTCATATAAAAAAAATAAAGCTGACACATTTTATATCATTTTAATTATATATGATTATTTTTATTATAAAACAACGAAAACAAAAATAATCCCTATAATACTTCTTTAGTGAAATTTTAATTGATATTTGAATATAAACAATATAATTATGCAAATATTTTTGTAAATTGTATACTATTTTGCATTTACTTAAATCTAATTTGATGTTCATTATTAATAAAATAGCATAAACTAAAATATATAAAATTCAAAAAGCAAAATGATAATAGAAAATAACTCAATTACATAATTAATTAACAATTTAGTATATAATTGTTCATTCTAAATTGTATATTTCAAAATAGTAATATTAATCAAAGCAATATGAATTAAAATATGAAATGATTCTTAATTTCTATATTTTATATAATACCATCTAAATCAATACAATTAGTATTGCATATCTAATATTTTAATATAAAACAAAAAAACTACACTTTAAGACTATCCCAGAATCAAAGTTTAATAAATTTCATCATAATATTAACAACAAAAAACAAAAATAATATTTAATATTCATCAACTAATAAATATTAAATCAATAAAATATATAAAATGTGAAATAAAGTGTGATAATATAACTATTATACTACCGTAATAATAGAAACAATCAATGCCTTCATAATAAAATAATATTCATTTATTATATTCGAATAAATAAATGTATAAAAGAATTAATAAAAATTTCAGCTCATTTCATCAACATTAAATATATTTCCAGTCATTTTATATAATATATTATTTCTATTCCAATCATTATTCACACAAATGCAATAAATTAATTTAAGAATATACTTTAGTTTGTCATTATCTCTTACAAACATTAAATTCATATGCTATTAAATATCAAGACTTAGTATTAAACAGAGTAAAACAAATAATAAATAATTATATAACGGTTGATAGCATAAACATCAAATAAAAATACTTCTTAACACAAATATTATATTCTTAGTTATATTAAACATTATGTATTTCCAACTTGCAAAATGTAATATTAATATCATTAAACTTTACAAAATATATTCGAATAAACGAAACTAAGCCGCATTAGCCACAGATATTACATACTTATTTCTAAATGCAAGTAAATAATTTTTAATTTCAATATTTCCTTTCAATACAGCAATATTTAAAGGAGTGTTGCCATCATTATTAACAGCATTAATATTACATCCTTTATTTACTAAATATTTCACAATATCAATATTTCCTTTCAATACAGCTTCATGTAAAGGAATGTTACCCTCATTATCCACAGCATTAATATCACATCCTTTATTTACTAAATATTGCACAATATCAATATTTCCTTTCAATACAACAATATTTAAAGGAGTGTAGCCATTATTATTCACAGCATTAATATCACATCCTTTATTTACTAAATATTTCAAAATATCAATATTTCCTTTCAATACAGCTTCATGTAAAGGAGTGTTGCCATAATTATCCACAGCATTAATATTACATCCTTTATTTATTAAATATTGCACAATATCAATATTTCCATTATCTGCAGCTTCATGTAAAGGAATGTTGCCTTTATTATTCACAGCATTAATATCACATCCTTTATCTACTAAATATTGCAAAATATCAATATTGCCACTCTTCACTGCAGCTTCATGTAAAGGAGTGTTGCCATTATTATTCACAGCATTAATATCACATCCTTTATTTATTAAATATTGCACAATATTAATATTTCCTTTCAATACAGCAATATGTAAAGGAATGTTGCCATAATTACTCACAGCATTAATATTACATCCTTTATTTACTAAATATTGCAAAATATCAATATTTCCTTTCAATACAGCTTCATGTAAAGGAGTGTTGCCATCATTATTCACAGCATTAATATTACATCTTTTATTTACTAAATATTGCACAATATTAATATTTCCACTAAATGCAGCTTTATGTAAAGGAATGTTGCCATTATTATCCACAGCATTAATATTACATCCTTTATTTACTAAATATTGCATAATATCAATATTTCCATTCCATGCAGCATAATGTAAAAGAGTGTTGCCATCATTATTCACAGCATTAATATTACATCTTTTATTTACTAAATATTGCACAATATCAATATTTCCACTAAATGCAGCTTTATGTAAAGGAATGTTGCCATTATTATCCACAGCATTAATATTACATCCTTTATTTACTAAATATTGCATAATATCAATATTTCCATTATCTGCAGCAATATGTAAAGGAGTGTTGCCATCATTATCCACAGCATTAATATCACATCCTTTATCTACTAAACATTGCACAATATCAATATTTCTATTCAATAGAGCATAATGTAAAGGAGTGCTGCCATCATTATTCACAGCATTAATATTACATCCTTTATTTACTAAATATTGCATAATATCAATATTTCCATTCCATGCAGCATAATGTAAAAGAGTGTTGCCATCATTATCCACAACATTAATATCACATGCTTTATCTACTAAATATTGCACAATATCAATATTTCTATTCAATAGAGCATAATGTAAAGGAGTGCTGCCATCATTATTCACAGCATTAATATTACATCCTTTATTTACTAAATATTGCATAATATCAATATTTCCATTATCTGCAGCATGATGTAAAGGAGTGTTGCCTTTATTATCCACAACATTAATATCACATGCTTTATCTACTAAATATTGCACAACATCAGTATTTCCATTAACTAGAGCTTCATGTAAAGGAGTGTAGCCAAATCTACCAACAGCATTAATATTACATCCTTTATCTACTAAATATTGTACAATATCAATATTTCCATTCCTTGCAGCTTTATGTAAAGGAGTGTAGTTATCATTATCCACAGCATTAACATCACATCCTTTATTTACTAAATATTGCACAATATCAATATTTCCATTCCTTGCAGCAAAATGTAAAGGAGTGATGCCATTATTATTCACAGCATTAATATTACATCCTTCATTTACTAAATATTGTACAATATCAATATTTCCATTATCTGCAGCATGATGTAAAGGAGTGTTGCCATTATTATCCACAGCATTAACATCACATCCTTTATCTACTAAATATTGCACAATATCAATATTTCCACGAAATGCAGCAATATGTAAAGGAGTGTTGCCATCATTATCCACAACATTAATATCACATCCTTCCGATAGTAGTTTTCGTACCTTCACAATATTGCCACGACCAACAGCAGCAATCAATTCCATTCTTTTGATAATAATGTTACTTCTATTCTATACAACAACAAACAACATTCAATAAGTGGTGACCACACTATTTCTCTTTCCAACACATACTACACTATTTATAAATATTAATTTCTTATTATAAAAATATTTACTTCTAATAATATCTACAATTACTATATTGATTTACACACTCCAACCTACTAAAATGCACTATCAATCAACATTCCATAAATACTTACATTAATCCCCTACAAAAATATATATATAACACAAATTGAATACACGTTATCCACATTAAATATATTCACATGATATGATAGAAGAAATCTATATTCAAAATAATGCATACATTTTACACACTTGGCCGCAATTTTCCTCACAAGAAACTGTTTCTTCCAGCTAAAATTCAAAGAGTCTTACTTTTATTGCTTGAAATAAACGATCGGTAACGAAAACATCCAAGTAGAGGTACCAAATATATTGATATAGTCAACGTAACTTAAAGAAAAAAGTAGCTTGTATTACTACTTATATACAATGATAATAACTAAGCATTGAGCTGTTGAGCAACAGAAAAATGGCAATTAAGTGAATTAACATACTAATTAATCAATCTAATTAATATACGAGGCATGTGTAGTAGACAGAGTAGGACGACTTCTACGATCCAATTCAACTCACTGACTAAGAAGTTGAATAGGAAGAAAAATAGAAAGAAAGCAACTGTAAATAATACTTCACAGTGAAAAAAAGAGTCGTTTTTCACGACAATAGAAGTTAAACATAATCCTTCCACGCATTTAAAAGATATGTATATTAAAAATCAGAAACATTGTTTCAAAAAACAAGTGAAGGCAAGTAAATCACCGAATAGCATCAGCTTAAGTATAAAGTTGTCCTCCTTCACAGTAGAAGAAAATACTGAAAAAGAAATGAAATTGAATGTCGATTATGTCATCTAAACGAACCAAAGAAATACATTTTTCAATAACCATTGGAAATTTGGCTACTAACTTCATTTAATGATAGCATTTCTTTATAAAATAAAGTTTTAGTTATTCAAACAGCAGTCTTCTTTCTACGCTTGTTATGACTTGGAGGGGTGTGAGTCAATGCATCCTATTTATGACTTCTTTTTTTAAGTGCATTGACCGGTTAACTTCACGCGTTGGAGTTTCCATTCGACGCGATATGCGTGTGTGGGGTGGTCCTCTCACCCATACGTAGTTTGTTGTATCTTCTAAGGTGCATGCAACTTTCAAAAAAATGTCGCCATCAACTTCACATAACATGCATGTATAAAGCTTTAATAGGAAGCTTCTTTTATGCATTGCTTTAATCTGTTGATTTTGAAGAAATACTTAGAAGCTACTTCTTATCTGTTTGACAATGCTTTGATGGGAGAAGAAAATAATTGCTTGTAGATCTATTGCTTATTTGTGAGAAAGATATGGCATGCTGCAATAAATAATTTGATCAAATGTGCGGTGCATTCAACCAAAAACAAACTTCCAAAATGTTTTTAACCAAAAATGAACTTCCAAAATGTTTTTGGAAGGCTTAGTAATTTGTTTCTTACTTTTCCTTAAGTAAATATTTTATGATGTATTTTCTAGTTTGGGATTCGTTGATATTAATGCTGCCTTGCAATGATAATAATAGTAATATCAATTACACGAATTCGGAATGAAGCCAATAACAAAATGGTTTTGGGGTTATTCAAATATGATATTGAACTCTTTCCTGCTTCTCCCTTTTTTATAATGGTAATGTTATGGAGAATATCTTATATAGTGATGTAGAGAACTACAATAGTACGTATTATTATACGCTTATGTATCTTCTTGTGTTTACAAATGATGCATCATAAAATGATTGCATGTATCTATCTATCTTTCTAATCTATTCATATTAACTGGCAAACAACACCTTCTCCATTGTTGCATATGTTTTACATATGTATGTTTGTTTAATTTATGTTTCCTTGTAGTGTTTTATGATGATAAAACGGAAATAGGGGAGTTGTGAATATTTATTTCATAAATTTTATTGCGTTGTATTAGAATGTTTTGTTGATATATTATAATACAAGTGTTATAATGGGTATATTATAGTATTTTAGAAATGAATTGGAATAGTTTCTACTTTGCTTTGTTTTGAAATTATTA
Organism: Cardiosporidium cionae; assembly: GCA_015476325.1. NCBI lineage: Eukaryota > Apicomplexa > Aconoidasida > Nephromycida > Cardiosporidium > Cardiosporidium cionae. The sequence goes on from JADAQX010000321.1 coordinate 48,401, forward strand.
CAATTTGTTTTAAATTTATTTCTTGAATTTGATTATTCCTCTGTTTTGTTTTATGTTTGTTAGTGTGTATGTATAACTGCCAGTCATTAAGGCATGAAGAAGACAAGGAAATAAATATAAAAGTTGAAGTTGTTATATGAAATAGTTTTGCTATTTTACTTAATACTATTTTCATTATTTTGAACTCTATTTAGTTTATTTTTATTTCTCTATCATTCAACAATTCGTTTGTTTTATTATTTTATTTAGTTTTTAATTGTATTTTTATTTGTTTTATTTCAATGTTTTTGTAAGTTATTTTCCTTTTCTTTAATCTTTCATTATTTCCATTTCTTTTCTTCTTGTAATTTTGTGTTGTTGTTTCTATTGTAGCCAATTGATATATTTCATCAATTCAAATATTCTGTTGTATTGATCTTTCCAAATTAAATATCTATTTTTTATTTATTTCAGATATTTCTTATCAATGTTCCAGCAGATAGTAAAAGAGAAGATAATCTACAAATAGTAGAATTTTAAAAATCATTTCAAAGCTTTCAATATAATAAAACATCAGAAATTGCATTGAAGGTTGATTATTTTGTTATTGAATATATTAAATAGTTAAAGTTTATCAATATAAAAGAAATAAAGTAGATATATTTTTAACATAATCTATATTTATCTACAATCAATTCTTATTCCAATTTTTTAATTCGTTGAAGTCTTTTCCTTTCCCATTTGTAATATTTCTCATATGAAGAGGTAAAGTTTATATTAAGTTTATAATGCGATGATATACAAAGTAAATAATATATTTTTAGTTTCATATGAATAATGAAGAATACTATGTTTTTTATATATCAAATTATGTTGATAATAATGATATGAAGAATTATAGATATAATGCATAGAGAAAGGATATTTATCAAAATATAATATTATTATATTGAAAGAAAAAAAATAATAATGATTTGTTGAATAGAAGTTTATTTGTTATCATTATTTAAAGTATACATGTATAAAGAGATATAAGAATAGTAGATGTATATATATTGAGTAGATGTATATATATATTTTTTCATACTATCTTTTTTATGATCATCTTTGTTGTGAAAAACATTTGGAGAATAGTAATATTTTGGTTATGTTTATTATAAAGCAAATAAAAGCTTTTAAATATATATTTCTTCTATCACCAAATATTTTACAAGTTATAATGTTGCATTTTTATTTGAATAAAAGAATACAAAAATAGAAAATAAATATTTATTTTCTATCATAAATTTCATGAAGCAGATAGTAATAAAGAAGTTGTATATAATCAACAATATACAATAATTAAAATAATAGTATTATAAAATGGAAGGAAATTGAATATGAAAAGACACAAAATAAAATATAGTTAAAATGATTGTAGAAATATTATAATGAATTTTATCAATCCTTCATTTCAAATTATTTGTTTTCTTTTCTACAGAAAGATCAAATGCATTGAAAAATGTAAAGAAATGTGTCAATAACACTTACTTTTGGATTAATTATGAAGTAATTAATAATATATATTAAGAAGTTAAATAATTCCCTTTTTTGTAGAATTAAACAAAATTTGTTTTCAATAAATAGTAGGAATTATGAAAAGACAATGAAAATATATATATAATATGGATAATGGGATATTTAAATTGTTGTGAGAAAAAATTTAAATATTACATAAAATGAATTAATGGGATAAACTATACATTAAATTTTGATGTTATTTTTTACTTAATTTATTAACATTTTGATATTATAATATAATTGATATTTCTTATTTTAACATAATTAATTATTTTTCTTAATAATATTTCATTATTATTGTAAGCACTTTAAAACATTAATTTTATAATTTCATGTTATTCTGTTGTATTTTTAACTTAATTCATTAGAAATAAATAAACTTTATTTTGTTTATCTTTTATTTTACATCATCATCATTATTATATTCATTCCATTTGTAATTATTTTTTTGTATATTAATAAAATAATATTACTTATGTTTGTTTGTTTGTTATCTTTCTTCTTCATATTATTTTGCTTTTATTTGCATTGATTATACTTAAGAAAGATTTGTTGTAATTTAGCATCACCATATATTACTACAAAATATACTTTATGAAATAATTTTTCTTACTTTATATTTATTTGGATTTTTATAAAATTATATATTGTTATGAAAAGAAAATATAAACATCTAAACAATGCAAAGTTGAACATGATTTTTAGTTACGTAATAAATAATAAAATAATTTGTTAACTTAAATAACGATGAAATTAGTTGATGCTAGTCCCATTAATTTTATATAAAATTAATATTTACAAATTTATATATTAATGGAGTGATAGAATTTTAATTGCAACATAAAATTAGTTTATAAAATAGAAAGTATAAATAAATCCAATGATAAACAGAATTAAAGTTATCTTATTTTATTAATAATTAAAATGAACTCTTAAAACATTAAAATCATATCATTTTATTGCTGTAGAATATATTTATTTTATTCATCAATACAAAGAAAGAATTAATGATCTTAGAAAAATTAAAATATAATTACTTTAGTGTTTTGAGAATGAACGGTAAATACGTATTATTTGTATTATCTTTATTTGATAAAGTTATATTTCCATCATAAATAATTTACATCTTAAAATTTATATGATTATATTTATGATAAAGAAAAAAGAATAGTGTGAGTTTTAAAAAAAAACTTCATTTGCTATTTACGAACTATTTTGGTATTAAAAAAGCAATAAATATATGCTGTGCAAAACAAAATCAAGACTTAGTATTAAACAGAGTAAAAGAAATACTAAAAAACTATATAACTGTATATAGCATAAAAACAAAATAATACTTAACACAAATAGTTTATTTTAGTAGTATTAAACATGAGTTTCCAGGTTACAAAATATAATATTAACATCATTAAACTTTAGAAAATAAATACGAATAAATGAAACTAAGTCGCAATAGCCGCAGTTAATAAAGTCGATGTTCTTACTGCATTTAAATACTTTGCAATTTCAACCTTCCAAAACCTTGCAGCAGACTGTAAAGGAGTATCGCCATCTTCATCCACAGCATTAATATCACATCCTTTATCTACTAAATATCGCACAATATCAATATTTCCATTCATTGCAGCTTCATGTAAAGGAGTGTAGCCATGTCTACCCACAGTATTAATATCACATCCTTTACCTACTAAATATTGTACAATATCAATATTTCCACTTCTTGAAGCTTCATGTAAAGGAGTGATGCCATCTTCATCCCCAGCATTAATATCACATCCTTTATCTACTAAATATTGCACAACTTCAATATTTCCACTTTTGGCAGCTTCACGTAAAGGAGTGATGTCTTCATACAAAACATCACATCCTTTATCTACTAAATATTGTACAACTTCAATATTTCCACTTTTTGCAGCGAAATATAAAATATTGTAGCCATCTTCACTCACTATGTCAATATCACATCCTTCATCTACTAAATATTGCACAAGTTTAATAATACCAGTTCTTGCAGCATAATGTAAAGGAGTGAAGCCACAATCATCCCAAGCATCAAAATTACATCCTTGATCTACTAAATATTGCACAACTTCAACATTTCCACTTTTGGCAGCATTTAATAAAGGACTCCGACGATTTTCTTCATCAAAAACACATCCCTTACCAAGTAAGTATTGCACAACTTCAATATTTCCACTTCTTGCAGCGGAATGAAAAGGAGTGAAACCACATTCATCCTCACCATTAATATCACATCCTTTATCTACTAAATATTGCACAATATCAATATTTCCACTTCTTGCAGCATAATATAAAGGAGTCCTGCCTTTTTTATCCTTAGCATGAATATCACATCCTTTACCTACTAAATATTGCACAATAGCAACACTTCCTCTTTTTGCAGCATAAGGTAAAGCAGTCTTGCCATCTATATCCTTAGCATGAATATCACATCCATTACCTACTAAATATTGTACAAGTTCAATATTTCCACTTTGTGCAGCTATATGTAAAGGAGTGTAGTAATATTCACCCACAGAATTAATATCACATCCTTTATCTACTAAATATTGCACAATATCAATATTTCCACCTCTCGCAGCTACATGTAAAGGAGTCTTGCCATCTCCATCCGCAGCAGTGATATTACATCCTTTATCTACTAAATATCGCACAATATCAATATTTCCACCTCTCGCAGCTACATGTAAAGGAGTGTAGAGATTATTACCCACAGCATTAATATCACATCCTTTATCTACTAAATATTGCACAATATCAATACTTCCACCTCTCGCAGCTACATGTAAAGGAGTCTTGCCATCTCCATCCGCAGCAGTGATATTACATCCTTTATCTACTAAATATCGCACAATATCAATATTTCCACCTCTCGCAGCTACATGTAAAGG